>ONZP01000246.1:0-86986 GCA_900312805.1 Fusarium torulosum
TATTAGTATTAGTATTAGTATAAAAAATACTAGAGTATTCTTACCACCCTGGTGCACATTGATTCGGGTTGTTGTAGTTAACAGTGACACTTCACGCTAGAAGCTATAAGTATTGGTTGAGCTACTGCCTTACTGATAGCAGACAGATCACAGCCTGACAGTAATGCAGATGGGCATTAATAATGTTGAGCACTTGTAATGGCAACATTAAGGAAGAATTGGAACTAATGGCGAATTATTAGTTCAAGCTGGACACGTGAAAGAGGGGCAGTGCTCAGAGATGGGCACGACAAGTAACCCGGTAAACCAGGGTTGTAGCAATTTACGCGCCGTAACTTACATATCCAAATGCATTTCGCTCCCCACCCAATCGGCCATGTGGAATTTACTATTGTACTGAAGATCGGGTGCGGGGAAAAGCAATGGCTTTATAGCTTAATATGCCGCATAGATAAGGTCGAGGTGTCGATGATGTCTGATTCCGAGATTACAATGGTGAAAAGCTAGACACGAGGGAACTAAATGACTTTATTCAAGGAAAAGTTCGAGTTCTTAGTTATTCTGAGTTAGATGCAAACTGAACTGTCCATCCTTCTGGTGCTGCATCTACTCAATTGCAGACATCGCCTTCCACGACCTGAATACCACCCAGGTGCTTAGCCAGCTCTGAGATGGGCGGTTTTGAGGTTTTCGCAAGAGGACGGGATATGTAAACGTCTGCAAATAGATAGCCTTTATCCTCGAAACCAATTGGATCCAGTCCAAGCGCAGCTACCTGTGCGACAGCGTCACTCTGCTCCTGAGCAGAAGCGAAGCGGCGCTGGCGAAGCACAACACCAGGAAGTTTTTCCGTCACAAGTCCATGTTCTCCTAATGCAGTGCCAATCTCATCGTAGGAGGAAGTCCGAATCACAGTGCTAAGCACCCAGGGCTTGCTTGATCTATTGATCTCAGCCATGATACGGTCGAAGGTGCTAGAGCTTAGATAGCCAATGGCACCTGTGCATATGACGAGAGTAACGTCCTGCAGCGCCCTGCAAAGCTCAGGAGAGGGGTCGGCATTTTCTAGATCCTCTGCCCATCCAGCATCGATTAAGCCGACGTCCAAGGCGTAGCGAACAGCGTGGTCCGCCTTGTCAAATCCCAGCACCACTGGCTTGGAAGGGCGTGTCCGGCTTGCAAGGAACTCCTTGTCTGCCAGGACTTGCTCCTTCGAACTCAGATCCGAGCCCGTGTAGTGGGCTGTCCAAGTATCGATGTCAACATGGTGCCGCAGCAAACCGCCGTTGATACCGTACGAGCAGCAGACGTCCAAGATTGCGGAAGAGGTCGCACTCTGACAGGACAGTTGATGAAGCTTCTGGATCAGAGGCAGTACTTGCTGTGGAATTGTGTATTCCAGAGGCTTCAAAGTTGTGAAATAAGATCTCGGGCTATGTTGATTATAGAGATCAGTAAAGTCTGCCTTGTGGACGGCACTGAATTGATGCTGGTTGTTGGCCATTGCTGGGCATTATTTGCACTTGTGTAAGAATAAGGCAGAAGAACGAAGTACAACAGCGAAGATGTATTCTAGCTCTTATATAAGCACAGCTTTTATTCTTTGCATACTCTTACTCTGGACAATAGTGCATAAGAGCCCTGTGCTTACCCTTTATCACTTATCGTATTTAACCGGAATTATCATATCAAAGAGTATATTTTCGCATCGTCTGCTATACTGACCCGGATTGAGAAAATATAGAAGTAAAAACGAGAATAGAGCTTAGCCTTGATAAAACAAAACACACCAAAGATTAACTAATTATTTACAATACTAATTCTGGTACAGTATGTGCGACGTGTCTCGGACATGTATAGAATATATGGGATGTTACCAATGATAAATAACCATTGGTTGAAAACTGAAGTATCCACTTTGCTGCCTGAACTTCCTCCACCTGGCAACTTTACCAAGTAATGCGCTCAATGTGTCAACATGTGTTTTCAACTTACAGAGTATTATTCGGCTTGTGGCTGTGTCTACTACCTTCATGCTGTTGATCGCTGTGCCGCCTTTGACAGACCAGGTCACGGAGTCCAAGAACGTAGGACACAGATGAGAAGAACATAGTTTACGAGAACGTACAGCAATTTATCTTCGAGGGAGCACCATTCCAAAGCTTTATTCTAGCTTTGGGGTTGTTTGCTTCAAGTAACACCGAGTCACTACACGATCTAGGCCACGACACCAGGCAGTATTTCAACTATCTAATTCAAAAACGCTGGAAAGGACCTGCAGTACATGATCGAACCCGTCTTTCTTGGTCATGTGCACGCCTCCCGTCCAGGTATCGGTCACATACATACTAACGCTACTTCTAGCGATGCGGCCATCAGGGACATGATGATTATACTGAGAAGCGAGCAGGCGCAATCAACGAGTTACAGGTTTTGCTGGAAGATTATGAGACGATAACTATTGAGCTCGTTGAGAATACCGGGCCGTCGGTGAGGATGAACATGCTGAATCTCGCTTCCAGCATCAGAACTTCAATTTTGCGGTCGTTTTCAAAGGAGAGCTCAACAAATCTGCCTACCTATAATCAAGGAGCAAGAGGTCCAAAGTCTGGTGAAGCCTGCCACATATCTTCTAATACTGAAGCGTCAGCTTTGGACCCAAAGCATAAGTTTCTCATGATATGCGCCCCATTTACACGACGTGTTTCAAAGGCACATCAACCTGATGTTTGCAAGATTCACTCCGATCGAGATTTCTTCAAAACATTACAATGTTCTTACTGCGATTCCTGGCGTGCTTTTAAAAGCCGTTGGCTGCGGCGCATATCATCCATAGACTTTGTCAAGGTATAGAACCGCACTGTCATTATTGTAAGTTGTGGCTGAGCTAATGTTACCATCAAGTTTGAGATGTTTCTGAGCGAGATTGTCAACATCCAACAGTGCCCCTCGCTCCCTGGGAGTCAAGCACGGATAGAGTACGACTTTGAGCAATGTGACACCGACCCACCTATCGGGCCCAACCTCTTATCGCATCTTTTTGAAAACCCCGATCATGCCGAGGTGCTTCGTGTCTTGTTTAATATAATACCGAAGAAAATGGGACAGAGGCTGTGTGCTTGTCCCAGAAAAGGAAGTTCAGTTGGGTGGGGCATCAGATTTGTTGAGGGTCTTGATCCGTTTGCTGTATCTATTTGCGGATGTCTGGGCTTTGTGGTGTCTCTTGCTGTTTCCCTGATCTATACACTTGTGAAGGATGATATACAGGGTGGCTTTGCTATTGGTGCACATTTGCTTGCTTTCTTTCTGTTCTGTGGAGGGTGTCTTCACTCTGTATTTCCATAAGACAGCAAGTCGATCTCTCTAACACTAAGAGGTTATGCATTTTAAATAAAAGCTAGGCCATACAGACTGGTCATGCATATGTTGACTAATTATATATAGCCGGATGCATATGAGAGGTAATTCCTGATACTTACAACGCTTCAGATCTAGTCTGGGGCACATGGGCTTTAACCGCCCATGAACCTAGTATAGCCATTTCGACAGGATTAAACTCACGACTTGCACAAAATTGTTACCTATTCAAGCTTTCAAACCCCTTTCTAGAGAAGCTAATAATATGAAGGATAGTGGCAATTGAGGTCGTTCAGTGAGTGTTCTGGATGAAAGGGAAGCAAGCGGTATGAAGGACATGGCACAGTCGCATACTCAAAGGCACACTGTTGTTTTCTGATTCGCTCAGGAATAGCAGGGTCTAGTTCAGTTCTTTGTAGCAGTACCATGTGCGGTTTTCTTGACACCAATGACCTTGACGACTTATTTTGGCCTCGCCCTTCGAGATGGAACCTATTCTTCTTCAGGTTTCCATCCTCATCACATCAGATTACACAGCAAACACAACCAGCAGCACAGTGGAAAGGTCCTCTAGCCGTATTTTCTTTTTGCAACACCGCATCAAGCTACCTCTACCGTATTTCCCCTCAGTGGGAGAAATACCCAGAATTGGGAATTGGCGCCCGATCTAGTTTAAAGTACCCTGGCTGCAGTAGCTGGAACACCTGCTGAGGATCATACTTTTTCGCAATGCTCTTCAACTTAGCCTTGTTGCTCGCGCCATAAGTAGCAATGACATCCTGGAACTCACTCCCGTAGTTCATGTAGACGAAGTCATTACCAACACCACGAGCCTTTGCCGTTTTGGAAATTGTCTCGAGAACATCGGACATCCAGCTATATATAGCCTTGTCATCCGCTTTGTTCTCCCACCATACGGCCAATTGGATGATAAACAGAGGTCCATTCTTGGCATCGATACCAAGCGCGTTTCCTCCATTCTTCTGCATATTCTTGATCTGAGGAGTGGTAATACCTTGCACAACGATGCACGGTAAGATTCCAGGAATATCTGCAACAGTAGGAACAGTTTTGTAAAAGTAGTCCTGGGCAAATTCAAGGATACCACGGTCAACCTTTGTGCTGATAACGTAGTACATCTGTCGATGGCCAGGTGGGCTGTCATTCATCGTCTCCTTCACCCAAGCAGGAAGACTTCTGTCCATGGTAGTATCCGAGATAGCCTCGATGTTGTTAAAGTCATCCCAGATAGCAGCTTCGCCAGCGCCAGGCTCAGCGTAGTACAGAGATGACATTACAATCTTGTAACCTCCGCTGTAGTTGAAAACAACAAAGAGACCCGCCTTGGGATCTTTTTCTGAGTCTTTAACTATGTTGAAGAGTGCATTCGTAACTTGGGGAAATTTGTCTTCGGTGTACAGGCGTGAGCCTCCCCACATCTTGCCCTTAGGAAGTGGGACGGTCTTGAGATTGAAGTTGACGACGAGACCGAAATTGTTGCCACCGCCTCGGAGGGCCCAGTAGAGGTCGGGGTGGTTAGTAGCGCTGGCTTTGACGATTAGTCCGTTGGCGAGGACCACCTTGGCGATAGTTAGTTACGAGGCCAAGACCTGGAAGCGGACAGTTACCTCGTAGCTCTCAACATTGTCGCAAGCCCAACCATACAAGTTTGAAAAGTATGAGATACCGCCTGTCTGTCAGTCAAGTCTTCAAAATTGGAGGCAAAGAGGGGTGGAAGATACCTCCAGTGGTTAACCCCCCAACACCAATGTTATGAATCCTTCCTCCAATGACAGTAACATCAGACTTGGTCAACTCCTCAAACACAACACCCCAAATATTCCCAGGCCCAATTGAAGCAATCTTCTTATCTTTAGATAACGAAATATCCTTGAGATTGGCAAATGAGACAGTGATGCCACCCTCTACCGAAGAAGCACCAGCGAAAGCAGCATGGCCACCACTCTTTGCAGCAAACGGACATTGCGCCAAGCGAGCCAAGAGGACGAGTACAGAGACCTGGGTGGGTTTCTGAGGCTTGAAAATACAGTATGGATTCACGTCCGATTGCATCGCAGACCAATACGTGTGGGTGAAGTCGCTGAAAGCTTTCTCATTTCGGCTCTCGACTGCTGAGTCTCCGTAGAGAATTTTAAGTGAGGCGCACTGTTGAAGTCAGGCCAAGCACAAGATATCTCAGAACAATTGAGCTTACAGCAGCGGCACAACCTGTATCAGATCGCATTGCGTCTTTGGTAGATACGGGAAGGTCTGAGACGTCGATGCCATGGTCGAGGAGTGCTTGAGTAATATTGAAACTTCTTGTTTCGAGTACAGGATCGGCGGCCTTTGATACGACCGCCAGGGAGACTAGAACGAGCAACGACGAGCAACGCATCTTGCCTTGACGAAATGTCCCTGAAAGATCAAATGAGGAGAGGAAGCCGTATCTGAGGAAGAAACCGTCTTTTTCGTAAGTCTTTGCGGGAATTTCCACACCTTTAAGACGCTGTATCATGCACAAAGACTAGCACAACGCTGCAGAAACCCAGCAATAACCAGGATTAATTCCGAGATCCACGGTAGTAAGACAAAGGACTGCTTCCATTGGAGCGGAATCTACACACAGCGCCATCTTGCCGTCCCTCGTAGAAAGAACAAGGTCAATTGGTTCCATTTCTGCAGCCGAGATGTGTTGGTCGTTGCCAGCTTCCCAAAAACAATAGTTTGGATGCAGCCAAGAGGCGCACGGTGTTGTTGGTTGTCGAGTGGCTTTTTTTTAAGTGATTGTGGATGATCTGATGACAGGGATAAGAGTTGACATGCCGTCCCGAGACGAGGAATGAGGTTAGTGGCCATTAAAGAGTGAATCGCAGATGCCACGACTGACAGGTGTCTTTTCAAGCACGATATTAGTCAATGTCCAGATAATAAACTATGCCATCAGAGCTCACGATACCTCACAGCAAGGAGCTGTAGCAAAAATTCAAAAAGGCAAAAACATACAACAGCGGGGATTCGCTGGTCGTCACCGACCCAACTACTAATCCGCCGGTTAGTGGCTTGACTATGGGAGAGCGGACGGGATCCCGTATTTTCCACTACCTTTGGTCGTATGTACCAATGGCTGTTGAAATGTAGTATATGTACTGCTTGATTCAGTAGGCTTACACAGTTTGTGTTTGTCAGTATACCGGTCCATTATCCAGGCTCCTGATGGCCCGTGTCGATTAATTCGAGACAGCTCTAGAAATGAGCATCAGTATTCTTACAGTATTTTAAACCATTAAACAGATATCCTGCTTTCTCGCTCCCTCCCTTTGTCCTTCACAGCTTCAGAATCCCACCGCGAGGGTTTTCCAGAACTGATTCAATAAGCACAACACCACCTCGAGCCATTTATACTGCGGTTTGTGTTCGATGTGTTTGCAAATCACACAGGTAGTCGCTTCATCTGGTTGCTCATAATATTGGTTGGACTTGACGACATGCGCCTTTGGTACTTTGCCGGCACAGTGGTTGGAGAGAGGATGACCTTTGAGATTTGTTGGTGCAGCTTAGTGGCCCTATCTTCAGTCCCGTGTCAGGAAACTTTAGCGAAATAGCTGCACATGAGTGGGGGGTGCTTGGCGAGGGAAAAGAACGGGATGATAACCTGGACCAGCTTCTTGAGCCTGTCCACGATTGCAAGTTGCTCATTTCCAAAAGGTGCGAGACGCATCAAAAACATCTTCCTCGGATTTGAACCATCGGCTATTCTTCCGCCAAATGAAAGCCTCAGCAGTGACCTTCTTATTGTTTATGCAGCTCAAGACCAACGACAGGGTCGAACGAGGAGCTCGTCCGGCTTGTTGTAGTCGGTGATTTCCTCACCAGTTTCGATGTCGATGATCATGGCTTTGGTTGCGGGAACCAAAGAACAAGAAGAACAAATGTCAGTCTCTAACTCGTTGGTGATACAGACCACTGCCATCTCTGAAGTGCTTTGATACCAGAATTCACACCACAAACTCATATGAGAATCCAATGCGCTCAGCCCGTCAGTTAAAACCTATGGCTCGTGCATCCTAGTTCATTGGCAAGAGTGCGTCTGCTTTTGCGACACACATCTTCCCTGCAATATATGTCGCAGAAAGCCTTATGTAACAGCTCTATTCTTTGTGCTCGATGCACCCGGCTTGACCCTGCTGTGCGCGCTCCATCGCCCCATAAGATGCCGAGATCGCCCAAAGAAGGACCATGTTAGTGTAGCATACCGCCATTCGACGAGCGATTCGAGCAGAACTGACGATGAAGACACCGCAGCTGCCAGCCAGCCGAGCCATCTCCGAAAGATAATAAGCCGACGATCGAATCCTTTCTTGCGGGAGAAGACGCGAATGTTTCCAAGGAGGCAACTGAGGATGAGCCGAGGTCTGCAGCCATGATAGCGTCGTTGATGGCCATGGTATCATATGTGTACTCCCACAGGAAGGTGATGAGACGATCGATCAGTTCTTTGGGTATGTCGAGGATGCCAATGCAGGGAAGGTGAAGGTGAATTGGTTCTCTCTGCCTCCGATACCATGGTAAATATGATCGAGGTCGGGCTGCTAGTTGCCCTGTCTCAGGTCTGTGGTATGCTGGCGGATCGAACGATAGACCGAGAGTCAATCTTTAAGCGCGCGACCGATCCTCTCCGGTAGATCTTTCTCGCCGTGAATTGCCGGATGTTGTTCACCACAAGGCGCTTGATGGCACTGGTGTTGTCTGAAACCGTCAACGTCTCATGCCAAATGACATTGCCACCTGATGTTTGGTTTCCAGGTTCTGTTTTGAACTGAATCCCTGAACAGCTGTCGGACATGTCAAAGAGTCCTTCAATAGGGCTCTCCAACGGACTACGAGCGGAAACGGGATGTCCTGAAAGACCTGAGTAGCCAGTTATGACAGCCTTGGGAGGGACGTTGGCAGGAGGATGGTCGGAGCCTACACTGAGATGAGCGTGCCAGTTTTTTATCTCGCTGGAGTGGTACCAGTAGCGCCCTCTACGTAACTTTTTATCAGCCAAGTATCCCAAATGAGAGCAACGGACGAAGACTTGGAAGCATCGCATGGGAACCTTTAGCTTTCGCATTGCCTCGGAAGGTCCATCAACGGTTGTTATTTTAGCTCCCAGACTTGAAGATGGTAGTCACCTTCAACTAGCCCAGAGTCGGACAAGGCTACGGTTCGTAGCATGTCTTCTTGCTCAGAGCTAAGGGGACAATGAGGGTCAAGTTTGCGGTCTGAATTGTGGTCAGATTGTTACCGGGCACTGAGTCCAACTCGGCGCCGGTGAGGGGGTCAAATCGAAAGGGACCATGATAGCGGGTGGAGCGGTAGGTGTGGAGGTATATTTGTTGGGGTGTGGAAGATCGGCTCGGTCAACTTTGGGAATGGAAGCTGAGATCTTGGGACGCTCTTGTGTTCGGATTAGGTGGTGACGGATCGTCTTTCAGGATGCCCAAGAGGGGCTCGATCGATATCAGGGGGGTGGAAGTGGGTCTGTGTTCTTCACCACAGTTAGAAATGTAATCAAATGTATAGAGGTGAGGGCGACGATTGAGTGCAGAGGGATGGGGAGATGATAAAGGATCGACAACCTGGCGAACTTAGCATCAATTCAACACCGAGAATTACGAAGCGCGCATGCCCTTGGAAAGAAGGCTTGAGATGATCCAAAGATCAAAAAGGTGTTGCGAGGTGATGTCGCATCGCCTTGGGAAGAGGAACGCTGCGACGGCAAAGAGTACAGAGGAGGAAATGAGGTTGTGGTGAAGGAAAGAAATGTTTGGCCCACAAGGCTGCAAAAGAGTTACCAGCAATGCACACAAGAACATTGAAAGAGCAAAGCAGAAAGAAGTTCAGTAGAAATCGCTGCCAAAAGCTGCATCTGATCCTCCTTCGCGAGTTTGGGATCTTACAGTGGCTGGCACAGGCCAAAGCTCCGAGGCAACTGATGGCAGCATAAACAAAACAAAGATCGCAATGATGTAATCACTACCGTGCGGGTTCCGATGCTCGGAACTTTGTTTGGTACCGACTGCACGGTTTCTGGTATTTTGATGAGCTACTGTTTGTTTTAACGTTGCGGCTTGGAGAGGGGCCTCTCAAATAGATAACCATGAGACTTGAGTGTCATTTTGCAACAGGACTGTTCAAGAAAGTAAGATAACCAGATGACTTGTCCAAGCTTTCATGCTGAACACCCACTATTTGCAGAATTTAGTGCAGTTTAAACAGAATTTATCTAAGGGTGGAGTTTCTTACGATTATATTTACAAATCTCATCTAAATCCTTAGCCCTGACTTTATGCCTAAACTCATCATAAATTCTCAAGCCACGTTGGAAGAAACTACCTCTTCGATCACGGCACAATAGGGATGCTTGAGCCTCCAGCAGGTACAGCTTGCAACAGCTTGTGATTCTCAGAGGCGGCAGATGACACAGTCTGTCTGCATTGTCAACAACAGGACCGACAATGGTTTGTATGTCCTCAACGAACAATTCACACGGCTTGACTTGCGCCTTGTACTCTTAGGTCACAGCGCCTGTCGCAACCTGTCTCAGAAACGGGAGATCCCCGCAACTCCCTATACGCTTCTGGAGCGCGTGTAGAAAAGGATTATCGTCAGACCGGAGCTCTCGGCCGGCGGCAGAGGACTGGAGAACCAGCAACAGCCGAAAGGCACAAGACAAGTTGAGCTTCCATTTGGATGGGAACTTCCAGGAGCTAGAGGGTACAGCGTCATCGTCACGTTTGGGGTTCTGCAGAAGGCTCGCGAGATTAGCCACCTCCTGGTTCGTACTGTAGCCCGAATGATGAGCTTATATCAGCGACGTCCAGTATCTCCAGCAGCCTCGCCCTTGTTGTATCGGTCGATCGTAGCTTTGTTTCAGCGATTGAGGCGGTCGGAGAAGTTGTTAGTCGTGGCGTTCGTGGGACCTGAGCAGAGTTGCCCGGTTTGGCCTGCATGGCAAGGGTCGCAGCAGCGCCAGCTCTGGTCTTTCCGAAACCGGTACCCTTTGAAGAAAAGTCAGTCTGTATTCTCAAGTCAACAAAGATGTACGCACAGCGGTGATCATCCCCAGGCCCAGTGGTCAGTTGCTGAGGTACTCGCGGAAGCGAGCACAGTCTTCGGGCAGAGTCTCCTCTAAGATTCAATCGATATATGCTTGATCCTCAATGTTGAGAAAGTTGACGGTCGGCAGGGGGCGAAGAGAAATGTTTGCAAGGCTCTCAATGACATGAAAGTCAAGACATTGGAAGGCTTGGTCGTCATCCAGTCAAAAGACCCTATACCACGATCAACATCACGGTGCAGAGACATGCGATCACAGAGCTCTACTGACACCTTGTACTAATCAGGCGCGATGTTGTCGGCGATGGCACCAGTCTTGGGGTCCGGCGGCAAATCGCTGCCTTCCAGATGAGAGGGCTGTGCATGAACATCGAAACCCAAGATCGCTTTGACTTGTCGCTCGGCTTCCACAAGAACAGCATCAACAACAAGAGAGAGTCATTTCTATCAGATCTCATCCTCGTTGAATACCTGGTCAGCCGCAGACCTGTCGCCGTATGCCTTGACTGGGTGATCGCTCCCACGAAGTCTTCTATTGCGGTACTCTAGGGCTCCCGGGCGACGAACCAGAAGAACAAACTCATGCTCTTGGATCTGGTGGTTGGAAAGCTCGTCGATATTCGCAAGGTGGCTCATGATCTGACAGTCCCTGTTGCGCATCAGCATGCATTCGACACCTCAACGAATCAATGCAACTGAGTCCGTTGCATCCGTCAAGCCGTGGATATGCAGGTCGAACACAGGATTTGTCGGAGTTTGCGGCCCTGGGGGATGAAGAAACTTTTTAGTATCGACGAGATGTGAAGCGGGAAAGTACTCCAGGGTCAGAACTCGAAGTTTTTGGAGAACACAATATATGTAAAACATTTGAACTTATTGCTGTCAAGCTTATCAGTGACGCATCACCACAGGGAGGTCGGACTTAACGACGTACTAGTTGTTACACAAGCTCACTGTGCCCCGCGCTGACCACCTTTTGGGACGTGATGCGATTTTGTACTAGCGAGATCGGGTAGAGAGGTGCACTGGTGTGACACTGCACGCGCTGGGCAACATGTCCACCAACCTCACTTGCTCCAGAAGATGTAGTGACCCTGCTAAGTTCACGAATGAGTTGATGGTCATCGTGGGATCTTGGAGTAACTCACTTGTAATTATATATGGTATGAGCGCTGTACGAACCCGGGCTTCACGTAGTGATACCGAGTATACATATGAGTAACGTTGCTACGTGACTGCATGCCAACAAACGAGCCTCGGACTTTTGACACCAGTTATGTATGGAGTGACAGATGAGTGAATATATATAAGAATGGATATTCCAACCAGGTGCAGTGCAGCGTTGTGGAGGAGGATGCCCATGAGAGAAAGAGCTCGATGGTTGAGGCAGGGGAACAGCCGTGATTTATACCTCAAAGTTGGACTGCTTGTTCAACAGCTCACTATAGTACCTCTTTGACGTTTACCTTTATGATTGCCTTGCGATGACAACTGCTTTGCGATTATCTTTGGAGTAACAGTGAAAGCACCAAACGACGTCTTGCGTGGCGAATTCGCGATTGTCGACTCAGCATTTGTAACAAGCAACACCGAGACGCAACAGAAACATAAGGCAGTTTTCAACAGCAATCAATGAACAAGCCGTCAAAAATTCAATAAACAGAATATGCAAGTCATTCGAACCCACGATCTCGCGCGCAACACCAAAAATACAAAAAGAGATAGCGCTGTCTGCAGGGTCCACCCAACCCTCACACCATCACTCTAGCGAGCGCCTGCCTAAGCCACTACCTCTGACAGATTTACTCAATTTGGAGTATATATGGGTCAACGGCAATAACTGACATCCTCGACATGCTGGGCACAACTGCGACGAAACATTGAATGGTGATGCAAAGAACATTTGCGAGAATTATGACAAACCACATATGGCCGATAGATCCTACAGTATTTTGGAAAATCAACAGCGCTTTTAATCTGGTGCAAACAGGTGAGAATGAGCAACGGTTCAACGACCGAAGCCTTCCACTCAGGCGCATCGCTAGGTAAACTCACCACCAAAAACACACTTCAGGTCTGCATTGAAAAACAAGTCAAACCGTGTCGCATCTTGGGTAAAAACATCAGAATCAATTAAACAACATCAGGAGAGACATCACCAGCAAGGATTTTGTGATTCGAGCCTGTCACCAAAAAATTCGAACCCATGATCTCCCGGCCAAAAAAGCGGCCAGCACGGATCCTATTGAGTCTATGGCCACTCGACTACCCAGCCACGACTTTATTGGCGACATGCGCAGGGGGCTATCCATGCTGGCCTGGTGGGGATTTGACTTGAAGTGGTATATATGTGGATCACTTCCCCTCCAGGCTCCTCCACACTGGACAATGTCGCGGCTGCGACAACCATTTCACAATTGATGAGAACCAGATGCGACGCAAGATAAGACGCGACAGAGTAGGAGGAACATGTATGGCAGATTTCAATGCGCGACCTTGTGCCTTGCTTCCAACAAGCAAAATGGGATAGCGACACCCATGAGCAAAAAGAAAAGGTCAAACAGGTCCATGTCAAGCTTACCCCGACAGACGTTTTATTTATTCGCGTTTATGTCCAGTCCACACCGCCTGGTCCACAACATTTGACTTTGCACCAGTGAAAATAATCACTTAAGCAAAGCCAATCAACGGAGACGACACGCCAATAATCCTTGCAATGTCTTCTTTTCGTACATGTCAAGATTGACAATGCTCAAGTCTTGACTGAACACTCGGTGCATCGGCCTGTAGGCTAGCAGAGAGGTTCCTACAGATGTGTCTGTTTTCTGGTGAAATCTTGTTGAAAAACTGTGAACCTGTTTACCTACGGAATTGAGACTTTCAAACTACGCAATTGGTGAACTGGCGATTGTGCAAGACATGGCGTTGAACGCAGAATGATGCCAGTCGTGAAACTGGTCGCATCCATTTTTGGCCAAACACATACACATGTTGGGGGACGATGGTTGTGGCTAAGAGTTTGTAATCACAACATCCACAGTGTTTGCGTGGAGAATCCAATCTGGCGAGATCACGCAATGCGACTTTTCTACAGTAATGACAGCCGAGTCTTTGATGTTTACATCCACGCAGACATGACGAGACCAAAGATTTGATAGTTCACAGCAAAGCCCGGCGGGATGGAGTGGCACCAGGCGCTTGGTTTCCAACAATGAGACGCACTCATCACGGTGAGATGTGAACGCAGGTGTAACTGGCATGACGATTGAGCACAGGTCGAATCAAAAATCACCAGGTTCAAGAATGAATCGCAGCAAGGCACAGATAAAGCGTGGGCAGACTAGCTCCATCGCGTCAGGTCAAAGCAAGGGCTGCTCAAGACAAGTCGCCAACGCCCTGGCTGTTGTTCTCGCAAATTTCGACAACCAGTTGGCTTAGGCGCGGCCCGATTGAGATCTCTCAGCCGGTACTGATCTCCGGGTTTAATAAAGCCGCGCCTAATGCAGACTGTATCGGAGCTGTTGGGGCCACTGTTGTAGGCATTTGACTGATCGAGCAAGTGTCTCGTCGCGTGCTGAGAGGATTTTGCTTGTGGCAGGTTTTGTCAAGGAAATGATTGCTGTTTCGCTTGGGGGTCTCGTGAGATCTCATGGTGTCATTGTGTCAATCAGAGACGGCAGGATTGAAGCTGCAACAAGTGTCGCGCTCAGTGAATTGGAAAACGCGTCTAAACGCGCTTCCGCCCCGGTCTTCGTGTCAATGACGTAACATAAAAGACTCTTATCTTATCTTCGGAGAATATTGTCCAATCAACGAATGGGTAGTGGGTCAAAGTTGCTCAACCGCAAGAGCGCCTGATTGTGCTAACGGTGTCTACTAGTGATTGTATCAACAAAGTCTTAATGAACAAAACCGACAAATAGCAACGCTGAACATTAACCTGCATTTTTCTTGTGGAGAGTAAGAAAGGATAAGAAGTTTATGCGTGGTTATTCTCTTCTATCTGCTTTATATGTCTTAGAATTTCTCTTTATGTATGGTTTTCGGGAGCGATTTTATTAAGGTTTAGATGCGTCAAGCCTACCCTATACCGCCCCAATCTGGTGCGGTGTCATACCCCGCAATTGGCTTTGGTCACGATAGATAAGCTCAAAGTGGGGTTCCGCATCATACCACCAGGCCAGTAGGTAGGTAGTCTACAACATTGCACTTTAGAAGAGCAAGGACTTCAAGATTCACCGTCAAACCGCGTTCAGAGTCTCAATGATAAACAAGCAATATATCCGTACTGTCAACACCTTGGCTTGCAAGAACCCCGCAGTTTCTCCAACAACACTGAGGGTCACATATCCGCCATGAAGCTTTGAGCTTTGGGGGCATCAACGTTTCAAGGCACAATATTCCACCAGTAACATGTCATGGTGATGCAAACCCCCAACGTGGGGTAACTCGGTTCAAATACCGTCATCGACACAACCTCACTTGTCTTTCAGCAAAACACACCCCAGACCACACAGCCAAATACCTCCTCACCATGTCAAACAAGCTATCGAGCTCTCTGGCTGAGGCCAAGCTAGTCCCTGGTGTGGCAGCCAGTTTGATCCCTGAGGATTTCAAGCCCACGACCGACCTCCGGGTCTCGTTTGATGGGAAGGATGTTGAGATGGGTAATCTTCTTCGCGCGAGTGAGTGCAGACGCTCACCCAGCATTCAGTTTGCGCAGGAGGTAAGTTGTCGAGAACAAATTTGAAATACATTTACTGATGAGGTTCAGGCGGATGCTCCTGGGGATGCTACCTACATGCTCCTCCTCGTCGATCCTGACGCGCCTACGCCGGATGATCCCAAGTTTGCCTTTTGGCGTCATTGGGTCCTCCCTGGGCTGAGACCCTTGAGTAGCGGTGATGCAGTCGCTCAGGTCCAACCTGCACTGACCGAATACCTGGGACCCGGCCCTAAGGACGAGTAGGTCAACCTGTCCCACAAGCTTCAGTTCCCTCTACTAACAGTCGTCCAGCTCAAAACCTCACAGATACTTGCTTCTGCTGTACCGACAACCTGCCAGCCTCGACCTGGCAAAGGAGGATGTTGGAGGTGAAGAGTTCACGCAAAGACGGTCATTCGATACGGCCAAGTTTGTTGAGAAGCATGGACTGCGACTTGTGGGTGCGAACTGGTTCCTTGGTGCTGGAGATGGTTGGAAAGAGTGAAAGGAATCGGATTTCGCATGGTTCAGTGAAACGACTGCGCAAGTAGCTGGAGAGTGCTGCCCACCGTACCACCTCTTCAACAAGCTACTGAGTATATTACAACCACTGGGAATAAAACTTTTAGTTTTGCTGATTGGAGTTGAAGGAAGATAACTAAAACTCAGACTATCCAGACATGTCATATATCACAGTAATCGCCATTGCTCACATCCGCCCGCGAACCAATCAAGTAATGAAATGCATTGTATTATTCAACACGTCAAGTCATACATCTAAGAAAGTCATATCTAGGATTACAAAAGCTCTCGATCAACAATTACTTGCTAACACCGTTGTTGATCAGCTTGTTAACAGTGCCAGAGGGCACATTCGCCACAACTCCATCAATGGCAGCAGAAACGATGTAGTCGCAAAGACCCTCAGCCTTCTCTCCCAGACCAAGGAAGTAAGCAGCCAGACCAGCAACATGGGGCGAAGCCATCGAGGTACCCGAGATGGTGTTGGTCTTGCCGCCGGGCCAGGTGCTCAGGATATCAGTTCCAGGAGCGAGAACGTCGACGACATCGCCGAAGTTGGAGTAGTAGGCCAGTGTGTCGTTGCGGGTCGTGGCGCCGACTGTGCAGGCGCTAGCCTCGGAGGCGGGGGATGAGCCGGAGGCATCGGCGGCCTCGTTACCAGCTGCGACGGCGAGGAAGAGGCCGGCATCGACAATGCTTGCGGCGGCCTTATTGACGGCGTCGGAGAACTGGCCGCCGAGGGACATGTTGACGACGGCGCCCTTGGGGCAGGTCTTCTCGTCGGCGTGGCCGGCAACAAAGTCCATGCCAGCGATGACAGCAGAGTTGGTACCCGAGCCATCATCGCCGAGAACCTTGACAGCAAAAAGGCTGGTCTTCTTGGCGACACCGTAGGTGGTAGAGCCGATGGTTCCAGCGACGTGAGTGCCATGGCCCTGACCATCACCATCGCTACCGCCTGCGAAGTTCTTCAGGAATGTGGCACGGCCATCAAAGTCCTTGACCACAGTTAGATCATTGCATGTACGAAAGGTTGGACAAACTTACGGGATGCTCAACATCAATACCGGTGTCGATGATGTAAGCGCAAGTACCCTCACCGGCGCTCTCATCGTAGGTGTAAGTCTTGCTTCCGGCCCTGTCGCTGGAAAGTCTTGCAAGACCCCAAGGAGCATTCTCCTGCTGAGTGGTAGCCTTGATGCTGATGTATGCATCCTGCTCAATGTACTCGACCTAAAGCCTGTTAGTTTCGGCGCATAATATTTCTGTGATGGCACTCACGTTGGGGTCGTTCTTGAGCTTCTCAATCTCATCGTCCTTGAGACTAGCAGCGAAACCGCTGAAGCTCTTGGAGTAGGTGTAGTCGGCGTCGGCCTCGATGGTCGAGACGGTGGCACTGACGGAAGCAGCCCTGATGCCGCCCTTCATCTTGACGATGTACTTGCCATCGACAAGCTTGACGCCGCGGGGACGAAGGACGGGGGCAGGCTCAGCCCGGCGGGAGGGAGCGGCCAGCGCAAAGGGGAGAAGGGCGAGAAGAGTGGCGGATCGCATCTTGATAATGAGTGATTGGGTTTTGGAAAGTAAAGAGTGTTTGTTTGTTGAAAAAGAAAGTGGTGTTGAGAGAGTGAGTAGTGAATGTGTTGTAGAGACCGAAGAGCTGAGTTGCTTGATGAGATGTTTATTCTAGAGACAAAGACATCTATTTATCTAGAATCAATCTCCTATTGCCATCTCGTTTGTCTGCTCGTTAGTAGTCTTCGGCACGTACACCTATCGCGTCACAACATGTGCTCCGATGATCGCCATCGTTCGAGATAACCTTCCCCCCGGTCACAGCCACTTACCTGCCCAAAGCGAGTGTCGATCCCAAACAAGGCCCTCGCCGCGAGGTATAGCATGAGAAATAACCCATAAGCAATCCAACCAACCGAAACGTCTCGTGCAGGATTCAAGTTCGGTTCGCCACGAGCCTCAGGAACGTGTACGGCCATGAAAGGAGTGCATAATTAATGAGCAGCGTTATTCGCCGCCGTGTTTCGACCCTGTGAGTGGTGAAATCAATTGCCGCCCGTGCAATTAGCATGGGTGATCTCTCGCCAATGGGATGTGAGATGTGCCTTGGCTGGACTAATTTGTGTTGAAACGATATCGGCCTAAGAAACCAGCCAATAGTGAGCCTCGCGTGGCGATCTATTCCTACGTTAGGGAGTTAGTTTCACGTTTATACCCCTGAAGGAAAGCTTCTGTCAAAAGGACTTGGAGAATAAACCTGGGGACCCGAGATCCTTTCACTTTCCAAAAGTGCCAATCACGAGCAATTGATGTTATCTGAAGCAATCGGTTAGTTGTGCAGGGGTTCTAGATGCCGAATTTTGGAAGGCAAGTGGTGGCCTGCATGGGCCTAAAAAAGTTCCGACGTAGATCTCTACTTGGTGCCCCTTGCATTGACAACGGGATGCCTGTTTGATAGTGGTCGTAGATAAGATGATGGCTTATTTGGAGCATCCTCCGAATGACGGAATATTCCACAGCAGGAAGAAATCCGCGCAAACATGCATGGAAATCTGTTATGACAGATTCTATGTTCAATGCTTTCACCAATGTGTTTGCAGTACATATTGCAGAATTCAATCACTTTTATCACAAGTTGGGGGGCTGGCGCAACGGTAGCGTGTCAGATTCCAGTCTCATATTGGAGCATCCTGAAGGTTATCGGTTCAAATCCGGTGTCCCTCACCATTTGTTTTTTGTTTTTGTACTTTCTCTATCTGTAATCAATAGAGAAACATCATTAACATTTACATCTACTTTAATCGACACGTCATGGAATACTACCACGCAACGTCATGTCGTGATGCTGCGGTGTCTGTTAAGCGATCTATTAATAATTTTAGAACAAGAGAACACCTTCAGAGATAACAAGTCCCCCTCAAATTCTATTTACCTTACTTATATCGAGTCTGGCAGCACCTCTTTGCAATAAAGAAAAAGAGATCCAGCTATCTTAATGAACCCACAGAGATATTAACAATAGAAGTTCCTACACTGCCTTCAAATCTTATCAGCTTACTGTTGTTGATTATGAACTAAATTTGTAAACTTCTGATTAGGGTCTATCTAAGCTGAACTAGATAGAATCAGGCAGGCAATCGAGTTTGTAGCAAATAATCATATGTAGTCATAGAAGTATGTACGAAGCTAACATTTAGATACATCAAGTCTTCCTCCAGGAGTCATCATTCCCATCACTCATAACACCCATCAACCATCTAACAGCTAGTGGTAGTTCCCGAAGCAATGCAGAACTTGCCATCAGGCCCAGACCCAATCTTGGTAGGCTCCGCGCCACTGGAGTTACCCTCGTAGCGATCGCAGTACTTGCCCTTGTTCTGGCACGAGTTGCTGATCTTGCAGGTATCGCCATAGTTGGTGTTGATACCGCACAGAACACCTCCGTTGACGGCGACAGAGTCCTGGATGACCACGTTGCGAGGACCGCCGTTGCCCTCGCAGTTTCCACAGCTGCGCACAAGCTTGCCGTAGTCCTCGGCGTAGAAGTCCTTGATCTGAACCGTTCCACGACCGTTGAACTGCACAATCTTGTCGCTGGCGTGGAAAGCTCCTCCACCGTTGATGAAAGAAGTGCCGCTGGCCTGCTTGAGCGTGATGGCATCTTCGCAGACATCAGCCCACCAGACGTTGTTCAGAGTACTTGAAATAATGTTAGTAACAAGCACTAAACTGGTGCACGATTGAACTTACCATGTTCCCTTGCAGTGAACACCCTCGGCCTGAGAAGCACCGATAATGACGTTGGAAAGAGTGGCGCCGTTCTCAAGAATGAACATGGCGTCCTTCTCACCAGTCTCGGTCTGGCCCTGGCAAACGGCAGCTAAAATCCGTGTCAGTTGATCGTCTAGTAGAATACTTGCAGGAAAACTTACGGCTGCGCTCGTATCGCTTCATGCCACCATCTAAGCTGCTCTTGACAGGAACAGCAGTAGGGAAAGAAGTCACACCGGCGGACTTGGGAAGAGTCTTGGTGACAGCGGCGGAGGAGACGCCAGCGAGGGCGAGGACGGCGGCAGTGTACTTCATGATGAGAGGATGAGGGTTATCAAATGTCTTTTGGATGTGTTGAGCAGTGAGGTTGCGAGTGAGATGCAGAAAAGAGTCTTGGCTCTGGAAATAACCGTTCTTATATAACCCATCACCATCATACGTTTTTCCTTGACCGCGATATAACAATTCCATTGCGGTTAACCCTTCAACTTGCCCAACCCTGCCATTTTACGACATGATTGCCCCAATGAGCGTCCTTGAATGACGCTCTAGTCCAACAACGGCAAGCTCGCTCTCCAAGTGAAACTCCGTTTAGGGTTACATCTCAGGCTCGCCTCGACGTTTATTCGAGGAATTATGCTTCTTAATTCTCCGTCTGATCTTTCCCATTTGCGGAGACCAATCATGATTGTTTGTTCGTGGCCCGACTTACTGCAAAGACAAAGTGTTCGCGCCAAAGTCTGGGGTAACCCCCAAAAGCCGTGAATTCGGCATGGGGTAGATGCTAAGGGAGTCGGATTGCCGAGGACTCCATTGGTGGAGTTTTGCTCGTATTGTTTGTATGAACTATCCACCAATGGTCGTTTCAATCCCTCGATAATCGTGAAGGGACGACTTGATGCTGGAGAGGTGCATCTTTGTGGGTGTGATAGAAGGCGATGGCATTCAATGTATTTGGTTTGAAGCCGTACACGACATGTTTACACTTACGAAATTTGAGCGTCCGTGTCTTCGCGTTTGGCACAACCATGCAGTGCTCTGGCCGGATCATCTCCTCTCAGTTGCAACATCATTTGGGCAACATCGAACTGATTCCTTTGATAGGCAGCAGTAGTCATGCAAAGAAGCCTTAGCGTACATATATTGAGAAGCCAGCCACGCTTGCACGCCGTTTCGCGTCTAGGGCCTGGGACTGCTTGTACAAACCCTGCACTTGCTAAACAACCTGGAACTCCGCAAATCATGTCGATTGCTGTTATTAAAATTATCAAGCATATTTAGTCGACTGCTACTTCCATCATGGCCCGATGATAATGGGTACTTTTCATTGGTCTTATTGAACTATGTAAAAGAGTCTAGATCGAGCCTGAAGCTCGGACAATAATCTACGAACAGCTGTGTAATCATATGGTTTAAAGTTTGCGGGATTGCTTGACTTCGTTAGAGGCAGGATCGAAAAGATGTAAGTATCACTGGAAGAAAAAGTTAAGATTTCGTGTGTGTTGTAAGTCCTACGTTTCAGAGGGATAGTCCTCATCGTTAGTGTCGTCGCTAAGAGGCTGCTGTAGCCGTTGATGTAGTATGAAATGGGTCGTATTGACTCAACCTCAAAAGGAGCCAGAGAAATGGCTGGATGGACCTGAGTGTTTAGTCTGCTACGGGTTGACACTGGGATTTGCTTCTAATATAATCTTGGATGGGTTCACGCAACACGAGTCTGTAATTTTCATAAAGATCCTCTTTGGCCATAAACCCAGCCTGAGTCTTGGCAATGTATTCTGGCTACCTTGGGTGGCGGTGATTGGAGTAAATCGAAGTACAAGGAAATCCAAGCAAGAGTGCAAACCATGTTTCTGGCCATCGGCCCTGGACTGGGTACAAGTAGCTCCATGTGGCTTTGGAGTTTTGTTATAGCCCGTATGGCTTTGGTTGTTTCTGAGCTTGGGATGATATCCTGTTAAATTCTTTGGCACTTACTGTCCCAACGTAGTACAGTTAAGTAACTATAACAAGCAGTAATCTAGTTAAAACAAATGTATCTAACTTAGTCTGAACAAGAGAAATCTATGATAAAATTAGGAAAATATATTATAATTTGTAAAAGTCTATAGTAATTCTATTAACTTTAATACGTTTCTCAAACTTGAGAAAGAAATTAGCAAAATTTAACAGTATTTATAAAAGTCAATAGTAATTCTAATGAGTTTAATAATTTTATGTATAACTTTAGAATAACATTATATAAGGTTATATAATATCCTATATTACTAATAATACTGAGAGAATTGGAAAGTCTGGGCTTGATAAAGTTTAAGGTTGAAGTAAAAAGATAATAATATCCTAATAGACCTCTGCGCTATTAGTATATTTACTTCTTATAACCTTCCTGGTGCTGTGGATATCCTTATAAAGAAGCTATTACCTTTGTGACCCTATTTGTCTGAAGAGCCAGTGTGTATTATTTCCAATTTATTATCCTTTTAGTGAGTATCAGGCTGCGAATACTTGTCACTGTTTCCTGGCAGAGGATGGGCCGCCAAAGAAGCTGGCAATATAATGTTACTCTGCACATTTTAACATCGGCATCTAGTGAAAAGTCCACTGTGGGGTGGCTGGGACTTGAAGTGGCGGCAGAAGACTCTAATTCACTCGTTTCGAGTTTCCCCCTGCAAGGAACTCTATCTTGTGAAGTATAACCAAAGCGTTGAAGCTCCTCTACGGAGCTATAGAGATGTGTTGCAAAAGCAGGGAAACCTCGGGCAGTATAGCAGATGGGATCAACCCTGAGAATGCTGGATTACTGCAGGACTGGAACTCTTGCATGATAGAATTGAACCAGAGTGCTCACTCATATGAATATTCATATAATTCCATATTGAACTATCTAGCCCCTGTAAACGTAGATAAGGATAGTGATATCATTGTCGTAAGATGTTCTCCATCCTCGTGGCTGTGCACGCTTGATAAGGAAGCCACAGTTTAAGGCCATATATAAGATCGTGACAAGCATACAGCCTGTGGCTTAGACATAGGTTTAATATTATATATCCTCGAATATCTATAAATCAATAGACTGAACATTAGTAGTTCCCAGATAAGACCGTTTTACAATGTAACACTTTAACAGACGAACATTCCAATTAAGTTTAGTGTCTTCGCAACGACAACTTCTCATTTCGCTGTCTGAGATATAGTCATCATCACATGCCAAACTTTAGTCTTTGGTCTCATATTATATCTCGTTCATCTCGTTCTCGCCATATTACAATACTATATAATTATGCCCGAGAGGTCTTGTCTACAAATTAGTCACAGAGCTTAATGTAGTCGTCCAGAAGCTCTCTTTTATTCCTGAAAAAAGTCATATGATATATATCAACAAATTCTGGTATATTGATCATCACGACATGTAGGGTAATTCTCAGTGTCTATCTCATGGCCTTCTATCCGATATATCCGAAACCACTAGGATCTAGTAATGATATGATCAATTTTGTCATTCTCTACACGAAAACGCCCAGAAATCCCAGTATCTCGCATATTCCAACATCATACGTTCAAAAACACCAAGTCACCACGTGAAGTGAAGAAAATTTCACAACCGCCCACTCTCCCGCAAGATATTCGCAAATGCGGAGGATGCGGGATAAGAAACCTCGCTTGCCCGCCCTTTCAGGTCCCAAAGGACCGATTAGCTTGTCAGGAGTAAACTCGCATGAAAAGGGGGGGAGGGTTAGGTTGGTGCGGAGGAGAGTGGCTCTGGGGGAGGTAACAGACTTCTTCTCGGGTGCGCACGTTGGAGAAATTCAACCGAGCAGACTCCGGGCTTCCCCCCCAAACCCCCATGGCCGGTGATTAGAACCGGGGAAAGGAGCAGCTTCGCAGGCGGATACAGTTCTGTGGGTAAGACCGAGTCGAAACTTGACGAGGAGACCGATCTGCTGGGGTTCGTTGTTCTGGTCGTGTGTGGGCAGCTACGTACTTTCTCCCCCAGATGGGGGATTGAGGGGGTTGAACGGTCGCACAGGGGGATCTGAGGTTGTATTGGTGATGTTGTACATGGACGGTTAAGAAGTGTAGGGTGAGGTTGAGTTGTGATACATACAAGTCAACAAGCTTAAATTTTACGGCTTACAGTGAAAAGGTCAATTATAAGTATGAAACTCGTTAAGAAAGCTCTGTTGGTCATGCGCACCTCCATATTGAAGCCGTGGTCCAGACTCCAATAGTTTGTTCCAGTATTAATCTCGGTTCATGTATACTGCTTTTCAACTTCTTTGTCACGAGAATAGCGAATTTTAGGTAGATGTCGGGAAGACACGCTGCAGACGTCATCCGAGAAGTTGGACAATCAGGCCTTGGTCGACTGTTCTTCTGCAGCATCGATTCCGTATTCCTCCATATTCTAGACCCCGTTCCAAGGCTACGGCGTCCTCCATGTCTTTTGTTGTGTCACCCGCGATCTCGTGGCCCTCCGCGATTCAAGAATTGTCCCATGCATGCATGAGCAGCTGTGGTGTAGGTACTAGGTAGTTTCTCGGGAGGGGCGCCGTAACGGAAAGTTTACCCTTGGACGCTTCAACCGTTCGGGTCCGATGGAGTTCAGCTTGAGCTTTTTCTCTCTTGCTTTTTCTACCCACTAATTAATAGTGGGAATGCGTATCGAGTATCGCCGAGTACCTTTTTCGGCCCGTGTGGATAAGGCATCGTGTTCCCACCGTTGCAGAGCCGCATTAGCATGGGTAGTAATGACCTGGGTCCCAGGGGTAATGAAGGAGGCTCTGCGGCAATTGAGGCGGCTGATGGGCTTCTGTGGCAGAGTCTGAATGGGAATGGCGCGTTGGACAATTGAAGAGCAGACGATGGTGATGCCATTCAATAGCATCAATTGCCACGGTTGGAATGCGTCTTTTGTCTTACCTGCCATTCTTGGATTATCGCAAGTAATAATGATAATGCTGGTTCGGCGTTATCTCGCATGCAATGCCCTGTTCTAAAACCTGTGCTCTGTTCCAATTGACTTTCCAAGGCTTATCATGGACCCAAAAATGACCGAGCACCGTAATGTTACCTTTGGTGATGTATTTGGCCCAGAGACTCACCAATATGGAGCTGTTATCGCTGAGCGTGGCTCCGCTTCAATTCGGCGAGTTCTCAAACGGCGGATAACAACTCGACACATTTGGCCGAGTTTACACCATTGACTGAGAATGAGCTGTTGTGTGTGACCCTTGACGTTGAAACAAGAAAACTAAGAGTAAATGCGCCGCAGTGGTTCTGTCGGAAATACCGCCAAAGAAATCAGATCAGATCTGGTATCCGGCGGGAGACAAATGCCGTGACAATAACATCATGGCTTCTTTTTTGGCCACAATTGCGAGAAAAAGAACACCAAAGATCTGGGATACGGAAATAAAAAACTTTGCGCGTGCCCGAACGTTCCAATCAGCAGTCGGTCCGATCGGCGCTTCTCGGTGTCATATCATATGGAAATGGGGCTCTGCGGACAAGGCGAGAACCGGAAATATGAGATGCTGACTAGTGTCAGTTTCGAGATGGGAAAAAAATCGTGCAAGAGGGAGGTAAACAATTACAGTAAATCCCATTAAGCAATGCACTAGACTTCAGCTCTCTTTTGGTTGTCTGTTGGTTGTACCGATTGTGTCTAAAGGGTCGCTGTAATGTCCCGTCAACGCACGCTCTGCCGAAGATCTTCACGCCAAGAGATGAGGTCAGAAGGCGAAGAGAAGCAAAAACTGGGCCCAAGGAACAAAAGAGTGGACCATAGTGGGCTCACTCAGGGTCAATGTGCGTCATCAATGCCGAAGACGCCGGCAGTAAAAATACCAAGACGGAAAGAAAAAATTGTCACCCCACGTCGACTTTCCCATCGGTCCACCGTTTTCAAGACGGAGATGAATCTGGATTAAGGTCAGCCAGGGCACCTCCGGAAGGGCCCCAATCAGCCCACGGGGCGTGTATCGTGTGCTCTACCGGTCGCAAACGGCGTGATAAGATACCAAGACGCCAGTGCTTACTCACGCTTTCACGAACCCTCTTCCTCAACATACCCCATGACGTGACTGTGGATAGCCACTCTCCGGGCCTTCTACCCACTCTTACTCCAAGTCTTTAGACTTTCTTTCTCTCACCCACGTCAAGTCTCCGCAAGTCGTTTCCCTGGAGCCCCCCCGGGGTTTGAGTTTTTGCTCAAGCATGACCATCAAAGGTCATGAGATGTGGAGGACCCATTGGCATGGTTCTTGCTTCTCTCGGTGCCCGCGATGGACTTTGACGATCATCTCCACAATTAAGACAGTCAAAAAGACCCTCTGCGCTGCTCAATCTTTGCTTCTGGCTCACCATCACATCTTGTGTACACAACTCCAACACACACATCTCACAACATCAATTGGTCAATTGGCCTGATAAACACATTGTTTACTTCTTCAATATGAAGTTTTTTAGCAGTAAACGCACCGAGCATGCTGGCGAAGGCGAGCATCTCGAGCGCAAGACCTCCCCCGACACCGATGGTCGCATCACCGTCTTGGCCTGCTTCATGGGCCTCGTCGCCTCCGTAAGTGATCTCTAGCTTCGAATTGGATCAAAACTAACGCATTAGTAGATGGGAGGCATGATCTTCGGATACTCTAGTGGACAGATCTCGGGTTATTTCATGATGAAGGATTACGGCGAGCGATTCGGTGAACCCAACGGTGATGGCACTTACAACTTCAGCGCCGCCCGACAAGGAACAATTACCGGTCTTCTCTCAATTGGCTGCCTTTTCGGCTCTCTTGTCGCCGGTAATCTCTGTGATACCATTGGTCGTCGCATGACCATCTCCGTTTCCGCCCTGTCGACTTGTATCGGAACTGTTATTGAGGTTGCTTCCGAACACGCTTGGTACCAACACGCTATTGGTCGATTGGTTACAGGTCTTGGAGTCGGTGCTCTCTCTGTCGCCGTCCCCATGTACCAGTCCGAGAGTGCTCCTGCCATTATCCGAGGCCTCATCGTCTCTTGCTACCAGCTCTTTGTTACCCTCGGTATCTGGTGTGCCGAAATGGTCAACTGGGGAACCAACGACTACGCCGGCAGTGCTTCCTGGAGAATCCCCAACGGCCTCAACTTCCTCTGGGCTCTTCTCCTCGGTGTTGGCATCCTCTTCCTTCCCGAGTCTCCTCGATTTGCCTACCGAAAGGGTAAGGAGGAAGAGGCCCGAAAGACCATCGCCAACCTTGCCGGTCTCGACATCAACTCCCCCAGTGTTAACCGACAGATCAACGACATCAAGGAGAAGCTCGACGAAGAGCACGCTCTTCCCAAGACCCGCCTTATTGAGATCTTCACTGGCGAGCGCATGCTCTACCGTACCCTCCTCGGTGTTGTTCTCCAGGCTGGTCAGCAGCTCACTGGTATCAACTTCTTCTTTTACTTCGGTACCACTGTCTTTGCTTCCACCGGTCTTAAGGACAGCTACGTCACTCAGCTCATTCTCGGCTCTGTCAACTGTTTCTGTACCTTCGGTGGTCTCTACGTTGTCCAGAAGTGTGGCCGTAGAAAGTCTCTCATGATTGGAGCTGCTTGGATGATGATGTGCTTCTTCATCTACGCCTTCGTCGGCCACTTTGCTCTCGACCGTGAGAACCCTCTCAACACCCCCGCTGCCGGTACCGTCCTCGTTACCTTCTCCTGCTTGGCCATTGTCGCCTTCGCTACCACCTGGGGTCCTCTTGTCTGGGCCGTCGTCGCTGAGATGTACCCCTCTCAACACCGCAGTCGCTGCATGGCTCTCGCCACTGCTACCAACTGGCTCTTCAACTTCCTCATCGGTTTCTTGTAAGTCACCTTGATTTCTCCACACCTGCATGAACAATTCACTAACAATTCACAGCACTCGCTTCATCACTGATGCCATTGACTACTTCTACGGTCTCGTCTACGCCGGATGCTGTGCCGCCCTCGTCGCCATTGTCTTCTTCTTCGTCATCGAGTCCAAGGACCGCAGCCTCGAGGAGATTGACACCATGTATGTCCAGAAGGTCAACCCCATCACCTCTTCCAAGTGGATCCCCAACAACACCTCCAAGGGTGCTCGTGAGGGTGTCACTGATGAGGAGGCTTCTTCTTAAACGACTACAACCACAACCACACAACACAACACAACACAACACAACACATGAACTATAGACGACCACACGTACACTATAGAAGCAGCCGGCCTGCCGGCACGTAACGATTAGACGGACGTTGCATTTCAAAAATTGTTTTCGCACAGGGGGAGCGAGATAGTACATAACCCAAAAGAGCATATTATATCCTTGTATTTAGTAGCATTTCTTGCATAATATCATTTTCGCTACGGTCATCATACTTTACGAACTCTACCAAAACGTGACTGATCTGATGTTGTAATAACTTTATTTCAGACTCTATTTTAAACTTTGAGAACCATGATTGGACAGTCACGACAACGTCACTGGGTGTGTTACTGTAGCTAAGTTAGGCAATCCGTGTGACTGATGTCATGGAAATGATGAATGTCACGTCATCTCTGTGATCCTAAACTCTAACCTTATCACGTCAAAAAGCGCTACCATGGGGGTGAAATTAAATCCTCCTTAGTACAAACAGTCTTTGGCAGGTTTGGAACATTTGTCAGTGACTGGTTATTCCGCCACTATAGCTTGATTCATTTCAATCACCGATACCGGATCATTGCCTCAAACACATCTCACAGCTGAGAGGTCTCGTTGTTCTCCGTCTCATCAATGGTGAAGACTAGTCTCACTTCAACGACCCAATTGCATGATCTGAATAGGACCACCCGGCAACCTCTTCCCATTCATTCATGAGAAAAAGCTGCTTCACCGTGACAGTATCGCCTCTATGTACCAAGTGAGTTGGTCCAGCCTTATATGAAGACGGACTTGATAACTCGGGCTTGGCCCGCCTTCTCAACCACAACGCTATAGGAGACGCCGAGAGAAGCCAATTAAATGGCATTGAGCTAGCAGTTGACTGTAGGTATAACTCGAAAGATTCTTCTTCCTCACCATCAGATTGTGTGTATTTCAGAGCAAAAGAACCATTATTAGCTTGCTAGTCAGATATCTTCCGACCATTTGTGAGTGACCGTTTTTCGAAGAAGAGCCATTCTTGCATCGGTACAGCGGTCAGGATTCACAAAATGTAATGGTCCTGTCACCTTAATGCCACATGTCTCGTTGGAGCACACACACTCACATCACTAGACGACAATATGGCTTCTAGTCTGCCCGTGTTCTTCCAAAGGACCAAGAAGCTGGACGAAAGCCATTTTGTGCGCAGCAGACCCGTCAATGGTCAAGTTATCTTCCCCATGACCTGTCACCGAGTCTAACACGTATCTAAGCGACTGTTATGGATTCTGCCCCGTTTCCACGCTTTTGTTAGTCTCGGCTGATGGGCCTCAAGGCATAGAAGCTCGTCGACAATACAATATCTATCAGATTTCTTATTGAGTACAATGCAAGCGTGGCCTGTTTCAACCTGCAGATTTTGACATAAACTATCTTGATGGCATCCCCGGAGCGGCAATGGATTTCGAGATCCGTAGCAAAAATTGTACAAGATCACATCTCGAACAATAAGAAAGGACTTCCTTCCGCCTTGAGCTTCCAAGGAAAACTCGAATGCAGGTTAATAAAGCTGCAGACAACTCACCTATAAAAGTTATGCTCCAAGCTCTGAAGCAAAGAAACATTCCCAATCCCAATTCTTGGCTCAGAACGGCGAACTAGGAGGAACATATGATTAAATAACTTTATTTCAATATCTCGGCGAGATAGATTACAGTTACACAGATGGAAAAAACCCACAATTCCCTTCCACATGTTAGTGTAGCGGATTATTCCAAAAAATGAGGTTCTGCCCGGGCTCGAACCGGGGACCTTCTCGGTGTTAACGAGATGTCATNNCACAGTACCAAGCTGTTTGATGCCACTATACTGACTGAGAAATACCTATATTCGTTTGTCTTTTTGGGATGATAATGTCATAGCATGTTAGACCGATGAAACATTGCCAAGTCCGTATAGAGAAGCATTCGGTCGATGAAGCTGTCCTCTTGATAGAATCTAGAGTTTCAATTGAATTAGGTTTTGGGTCCCGCTCAGAAAAAAAAGAGATAAACAGAATTCTCTTGGTTGTAGGAGTTACAGCTTGTCTTGGACATTCTCTTAACTCCGTTGCGCAAACTGGCCTGGCAATTGACCTGTCCCAACTCGTGCAGGTATTTGAGCAAAGGCTATCTAGAATACACACAGGGCACTCCAAGAAAGGACGAAATGTCTGTAAGCTTACAGTATGTCACCGCAGCAGGGCGAAGTGGTGATCATTCCATAAAACTTCCGTCACGTTTCTACAAGACACGGTAGGGCAGCGGGAAAGAAATGTGGACTCTAGTCATGAGAATAAACTTTATCAGTTATTTATCAGTTCAAATACTGTCATGGAAGAGAATAAGAAACTTGTGGTGCATTTGCGACAATTGCTGGTCATGAGTCGTCACACTTGACGTCACATTCAGCAATCCCATCTCCAAAACCGCGGTGATGCCTATTCTCAACCCCCTCGGGGCATTGTCAGCCATTAAAGCACTGGTTCAGCGTATGATGTGCCGTTCGCTGACGGTGTTGGTACTAGGCAGTCATTGATCTACCTGGTCCCCTTGAAAAAGACCACGTGCTAGAACCATGGATTCATCACATGCTGCTTACGACTTTCTATAATAGTTTGGACTTTGTACACATTCCAGAACCAGAGACATTCTACTCACAGAACTTCACTTTACATCATCTAACCTCAAAAACACCATGGCACAACAACCAAACAGCGACAATATGGGCATGTGCAGCCCCCCTCCCAACAGCGAACGTGTGGAATACAAAGACTTGAACCCCGCACAGAAAGAACTTGGAGTGATTATGCGCACAATGAAACAAGACCCTACTCTCATGGGCATCTCACAACTCGGCTCAGACGGCATCTACCGCTCTCTCACAGCCGACCGTGAAGTCGTAGACGCCGTCCCGTTCTCTCCCGCGCTCATAAAAGCCATACTCGACCGTGTTCCCTACAATGAAGAATACGAGAAGGTATTTCGCGGGGTTGATGGGAATAAAACACCCGAGGAGCAGTGGTACAAGCCTTTAGCTGGGATATTGCCCCCGCCGCTGGAGGAGGGACATCGTGAGAAGTCAGAGGTGAAGCTTTAGGAGAATAGAAGGTGGTACTATGAGAAGAGGAAGAAGCTGGAGACTGAGGGTGTTGAGAAGGATGCGGTTTATTTAATGTCAGATCATGACCTTGGGCCGGAGGCGGGGAAGCGCAAGCCAGAGAAGGTATCGGAGTCTGGGTGATTTGGTATCAAAGCATATATACTGCTGAATACCTTCCACAAGATTTGAGCCCAGTTCTTTCGCTCTAGTGAGCAAGCGATACGAAGAATAGGTACTATCCAATGCTTATATCAAATGGTCCATCCGACTTGCAACAAAGCTGCCTTACTGAAAGGACCAGGGTCTAGCCGAAGCCGCATCGCATCATAAATGATCAAGACCATTGCGCAAAACCCGGTGGAATTGAAAAGACTGTCTCTCGGATTGACACGTTCAATAGAGCAGCTGCGGCGTGAGAGTGTGGTGGTTCCTTTGTTCAGATGGTCAACGCTCCCAGCCACGATGTTTGTAATCTCGTCACTACTGCCACGAACAAAGAACCACCATGATCAACCCTGAGAATTTGAATTGCAATTTATCATGTACGAATAATGAAGAATGCCCCTGAGAGATTTAGACTAGTGCTTCCCCTACATAACTGTCAAAGAATGACCCTCTGACACAGTCCGACAGTCTTTCACAGTCCTCACTTGTTACCCTCCTGCGTCACTGTAATTCTCGATTCTGACGACTAATCACAGACAGACTGCGCTGCGATAAAGCGCTCTTGACATGAGATAATTGATATATGACTGCTCAGCTGAGTAGAATCGTGACACAAACACAGCCAACTTGCCCATCATGGCTAGATTCGAACCCAAGTACAGCGCCGAGATCCAGCAGGTAAGCATCTCCGTCCATCCTCAAGTCTTTCTTCTAACAATTACAGATGATGTTTTGCGCTGGCGAAAAACAGGACGCTTCAATCGAGACTCTGACTCTCATCGAGGAGATCGTTCGCAACCAGGTCATCCATCTCGTCCGTTCGCCCAACACTTTTCGTCCACCACTAACAACTATAGTTAACCACCGCCAATGACCTCGCGGCCCGTCGTGGACAACGATCCTTCTCCATCAACGACATCATCTTCCAGATCCGCCACGACCGATCTCAACTCGCCCGCGTACAAACCCTCATCCGCTGGCGCGCCATCCGCAGAGCAGCTAACAAGAAGAGCAACGACAGCGGAGAAATGGACTTTGACGACGCGGAGGATATTGAAGATGTCCTCGGTAGTTCCATCGTGGATTGTTTCTCAAAGAAGAAGAGGACAGAGACTGCAGCTGCTCTGCTTCCCTGGGATGTGGATTTCTTCTTCGCAGTTCAACCACCCGGCGGCGCGAGTAACGAAACTCTTCTCAATGAGTCAAGCAAGGATTCTCTCGAGAGACTCCGCTGGGCGGATGAGATAACGAAGAACATGACAGCAGAGGAGTACGCCAAGTACGCTGACTATCGACATGCGTCCTTCACATCTCGCAAGAAAGAGCGATTCCGCAAGTGGGCTGGCATAAGTGTCATCGCAGAGCCAAAGAAGAAAGAAGATATCCTAGAAATCACAGGCTTCCTGGCAGTTGAGATGGTCAAGAAGTTGACAGACATGGCACTGTCGATCCAGGACAATGAGTTAACAGCTCAGCGAAGAAAGACGGACCAGTCTGCGCCGCTTGGGGAGAGACGATATGGGCTTTTTGTACCGCTGGATCCTGAGAGGCCGCCGGTTGATGTAAGGCATGTTCGGAAGGCGTTTCAGCAGACGCAAATGAGGCCTAAGAGGAGAAGGGTTCAGTTAAATAGGGTTGCGAACAGGAAGGCGTTGGAACTGATTTGATTTTGGACGATGGTAAAGTTCGTTACTGGGCGGAGATGGTAAGTAGTTTTTTGGCGTAAGCGCTCAGAGGTTTGAACAAGTTGGTTTGGATGGGCTTGGTCTACTTGTATTCTAGGATAAAACACTGAAATTTCATACATCTTTAAACAAATAACCCCATGCTGATCAGAGATTGAGAGGATCAAGTCTCAACAGTCTCCTTCAGAGCATGCAACTCAGCACTAGTCCACTCCTTCACCTTACCCTGCCACTTCCCCCCAGCACCTCCTCCCTTGATGTCCTTCACAACAGCCTTGACCTTCTGCGCCATCGCATCAACAGCTACTTGATCACCCACAATCACAACCGGCCCACTACCCTTTGGCTCTCCAATGGCAATCACAACAACAAACCCCGTCCCCTGCAAAACATCCCTAGTCTCACCAACAATCTTATTGATAAAATCCGTATTCCCATCATACCGATGGATATAAGCGTTCATCCTGTTCTGCACAATGATCCGAATCGCCTGCTCGCTTTCAAACTTGGCGACTTCGAGGAGGAGCTTTCTCTCAGAGCGCTTCAAGTCGGTGACATTGTCGGAGAGAGAGGTAACGCGCGTGACGACTTCGCTGGGGACGTTGCTGGATGATGTGAGTTTGGCGATGGTGTTGATGGCGCTGACAGAGGAGTTGGCGAGGGTGATGGCGCGGTCACCTGCCATGAAAGAAAGGCGACAGTTTTTGCCATGCACCGATTGTGTCGAGCCGAGGATGATGAGTGAGATGTGCGACGTTTGAGAAAGATGAGTTCCACAGCATCTGAAGCTGGTCAGTAGACGCACAAGTTGGGCGCACAGTACATACGTGTTTGTATCAAGATCCCCAATGTGAATAACGCGAACAACACCATCAGACTTGTCATAATCACCAGGGAGTTTATCATGCTTGGCATCATCCGGTGTCTCAACCTTAATCGGCAGACTATCCCGGATAAACTCAGCGCACTCCCTCTGAATAGCCTGCATCTCCTCATCCGTGGGCTTCCTCTGCAGGTCGACATAATTCATACTGCCCTCCGCGCCCATACCCCAACCAAGCGTCTTGAGCTCGTGGCGCTTCATCATTACAGCGGACAGCAGGTGCTGACCTGTGTGTTGCTGCATGTGATCCCATCTCCGCTGCCAGTCGACTTCCTGGCGGATCTTGTCGCCCGGGGAGAGAGGTTTGGGGGAGTAGATGATGCAGCGGAGGCCTTGGCGCTGGACGTTTTTGATGGGGATGGGAGTTTGGTCGCCTGATAGCGGGGTGATTGTGCCATGGTCCGAAGGTTGACCGCCGCCTAAAACATGAGTTAATTTTTATCTGGTATAAGAAATGCAGTGGTTTACCTTCAGGGAACAGAACAGAGTCGGCGCACTCAATCAACCACTCATCGTGATGGTGAGAATGCCCATTGTGCTTCTTTGCCTTGTGTGCATGCTTGGGCGCCTTTTCGCACGAGAGAACTTCTGTCTCGAGGATCTTGCGGTAAGAATCCGATTGGCAGGTCAAGTCGCCGACGACGCGGCCGTTGTTGTTGTTGTCTTTGTCTGGTTGAGTCATATTGAAGATGATGGGATAAAGAGCAATAGCCGAGATGTGTCAATGACGTAGGAGTGGTGCTGACTAATGGCTTGTCACTTGATCAGATGATGTTAAGATGAGGTCAAAGAGAGACATTGTCGACTGTCTCAGATCACGCAGTGAATGCATGCAATTCGTAGAAATGAATGACTGATATTCTACGTATATCCAACGCAATTATAGCCATAATTCCACTAATCCATCATTGTACAACAGGCCTCATCATCACTGTCATCCTCATAAACAAACGGCATCGGGTCCTCAATCTTTTCCTGACCAGGAATACAAAGCTCAGCAAAGGCATGGAACTTCTTCTGCGCTGATTTGAGAGCCGTCTCGCTGATCGTCCCTCCACTCCTCTCAATCTCAAGCTGCGGGCGAAATGTAACAGTCTCGATGTAGTAATCCAGTCTGCCTGGCTCCGTCTCATCACGAGTCCATCGTCTACCATGCCAGATACTCGAACCACTCCATCGGTCTACCTTTCTCTTCCCAGATACATCTGCGTAGAGAACAACACCGTCGGATCGTTTGAAGAACCATTTCTTGGCCATTTGGTCGGCGATCTTGTCAACTTGATCTTTCTTCCGCTCAAGCGACTCCAGCTCAATGCGGAAAACGTTAGTGCTGGCTGTCATCGCCTTGCCGACGGCCGTGATCCATTTTCCACCGAAAGTAAGAGGCTCATCGTCTTCCCAAAACCACCAGTCCGTGTGGCGAATAGTGAGCGTCACGGCGCGGGGAGCAAGATAAGGTGTGCGCAGGATTGTTGCAAGATCCCCGTCGTCGAGCTTGTACATCTGCGCAAAAACCCTCAGGCGCTCAATCTCAACTTTATCTTGGCCCAGTTGTTTAGCGATGCGCTTGAGCGTCAGCACAAGGCGTCGACCAGTCGCCATTCCTCTTGGCGGGGCGCGGTCTCCGGATGAAGCCCATCGCGTGTGCTCTCTCAGGATATAAGGCTTGAACCAAGTTTCTCGGTAAATGGCTCTGCATGTGCGGAGAAGTCTTGTATCTGTCAATGGATGGGCCAGGTAGGAAGGGCGAGCGTAGCAGGTTGTTTCTTTGAATTGCTGAGAGGGTTTGGGATCTGGATGGTCTGTGAGGACGTAGGAGAAGATTTCGTCTCGCACTTCTGCTGGGAGGGTGCAGAAGAGAGGGCACTGGGCCTGGGGGTCTTGGGGTTTTGAGAGGACCTTTTCTTGAAGTAGTTCAGCCATTTTGAATTGAGTTGATTGTCAGTGATGAAATGATACTATCGAAAGAGAGTGTGATATTGCGAGGATGTTGTTTTTGTTATCTTCTCCAAGTTAGGCAGCCGTGCGGGGCTGTTGGCTGTTGGTCCAGTCAGCATGATGATGCTCTATTGTACGGAGTAGTCATGACAAGGATGGCAGCTCCCGATAAGTACAACAAGTGTTGGTCGAGTTGCAACAAATCAGAGCCTTCATGCACAATTAACTCACGGATCATTCCGTAGACTATGGCCTGATTGACTCCAATTAATCTACTCCACGTGGACTGCAGTCACCAATACCAAGCTTGCAAGAATTCAGACTATTGTCGATTAAGAAATCTCCGAGTTTCGCTATATAATTAATGTTCCCAATTTAGTATCCGTACAAGTTAACGTGCTCAGAGGTAGAAGCGCGGATGCGACGGTTCTCTCGCACCAACAGAATACGAATGCACCAGGCGCATGCAATGGAGCACAAGGCAAAACCGGCAGATGCACCGAAACCAATTCCATATCGAGGAGAATCGCTCTTGGGCCAGAGGTAGGCGCCGTAGATGTAACCAATCTAATCAAATCAGCATGAATACCGAGAGCAGGAGTAAAGGAAACTTACCTGTCCACCGACGTTGGTCATGGCTAGAACAACAGCCTTCTTCTCCTTGGTCTGAGACAGGGTGGATGACGCCCATCCAATGATGACGGAGTTGACGGCGTAGGCGCCCATAGGGAAGATGAAGCAGGCCACGTATCGAGCAGCTGTGTTGAGCGTAGAAGCAGCGAGGACGAAACCCGCCACAGCGATGGAGAGACCGACCGTGATATGCCATGTACGCTCGTGGACTCGTCCAGAATTCCATCCAAAGAGAATACCCGCAGCACCAGCGAAGATGAAAGGCGGGCAGGTCATGACGAGAGTGATGGTTGTGCTGAAACCAAGCGTCTTGACAACACTGAAAAACAATTAGTCTCGTCTTAAAGTGTAAAGCAAGTGCAACTTACGTAGGGAAGAAAGAGTTGAAAGAACAAGCCGACAGATGGAAGTTCTGCATGAGACAGAAAAGCCACGTTCGCTTATCACTGCAAGCCTGCTTCAAGCCCTCCCAAGACGAACCACCCTCCTGAAAGTCAGACACCTTATCTTTCTCCATACGCTCGTGAGCAAGCTGCTTCTCGCGATCGGTGAGCCAGCGTGTGGTGAGGGGTGTGTTGGGAAGCATGAAGAAGCCCGCGATGGCAACGACAGCAGTAGCGGCACCTTCGACGATGAAAAGCCTAAAGTATGTTAAATAGGATGTCAAGTTGGAGTAGAGGGGAGCGCGTACCATCGCCATCCTGCGAGACCGGCCAGACCGTCCATGCCTGCAAAGACACCAGCGGCGATAAGACCAGAGAAGCCAGTGGCGAGAATCTGGGCGCAGTAGAGAACGGCAATGCGAGCGGCGACCTCTGTTTACCATTAGAAATGCCTTGTAAGAACAGTGCCAGCGACAAACTTACCCTTGCGTGTGTAAAAGATGGAGAGCATGTATGTGGCGCCAGGGTAGAAAGGCGCTTCAGTGATACCGAGGAAGAATCGGCAGACAACGAGACCGGCGTAGCTTTTGACAAGAGCAGTGCAAGCTATACACACTATCAGCAAAAGTTACATGTCGCTTTTGGGTGTGACTTACCAGACACAGCAGCCCAGACCAGCATCCATGAACTCATGTAAATACCAGGCTTCACCTTGGTAATCAACATGTTGCTGGGAACCTGCATCAAGACATAACCAACGAACAAGCTACACAACCATCAGCACTGTTTCAATTCGGACCAGTTTTACTCAACGTACATTGAAACTGTGGTGTTGAACTCGGTACCAGTCATATTGAGATCGTCTTCCAGGTTATTCAACCGCGCTTGAGCAATGGCGTTTCGATCGACGTAGTTGAGAAAGTACATAACACAAAGACACGGCTACCAATCGTTAGCATAAAAGGCCGAGCATTGGCGTCGTGGTCCAACGTACCATGATCCATAGATCAAGCTTCTTGACAAGGCGGATCTCCTCTGGGTCTGTCTTCTTGGCAGTACCCGTCCAATCCCTCTCCTCCACCTGCGCGGGTTTCTCATCCTCAAGCACACTATTCACATGCGCAAAATCAGGCGCCTCCTTTGCCTGGTGAGTTGTGGTGGCCATATTGATGTGCACGAAATGGCTGACGATTGTAGTGGGTGGATTGATGGGATTGCGAAAATTTTCACAGCGGGAAGGTTTCAGTGTATTTATTGTTTTTGAACGGGAGGAACTAGACTGGGGGGTGATCACCGCGGGGAAAAGGTAAAAGGCTAGTGAGAAAGCTGGGGAAAGGTGGATGGCAATCTGGGGTAAGTTCCGGGGGACAGAAGTAGACGCCGAGAAGGTTTTGATGTGACGACGTTGGAGGGGAAGAGACGCTAGAGGGTTTATGGGTGAGGGAGGTAGGGGAGGTTATGGTGTAGTGTGGTATTTGATGCTGAATGGGGATGGGTTTGCGGAGATCGACTGGGGAACCATCGATTGGATGGTGTTATGAACTTGAGAAGAGTTAAGAGGTGGTCATGGTTGATGATGTATTACTTGACTGTGCATTAGACTCGAGAACATGGTAGATATTTGGATATGTACTGAGACAATTCGGACCTCGCAATTACGATTATCAAAGTGAACATGGTACTGCCATGGAAAGCTGTACATCAATCCCCAATCCCCAACTTTGACAAATCAAGCCCGCATCATACAAACCACCACAATAACCATCCTCAATCCAACTATCAATCTTCCCCACGACACGAACCAACGGTCAGAAAATGCCCCGCAATCCCCAGCCTTAACCCCTGCAACCAAGACAAACCATCCAAGCGATCTGGCCAAGACCAGGTTGTATCTCTTGGGGAAGAGTCTGGGCCCTTTTCCGGCACGTAGCGTTCAGCCTTGGACCACGTGAACCGACGCCATCGTCTCGGAGCTTCATCAGCATCCGAGATCAAAATGGGTGAGAATGTATCGATTGAGAGGGAAAGATGCGGCGTGAGAAGTAGACTCCGGGGAATTGGCGTCTTTTTACGATAGGGTTTTCTTTATTGTTTTAATCGCATTGTGAGTAATCAAGTCATGAACAATCTGGTTACAATGTTATACTTGACCCGGATAAGCCGGAAAACCTTTACCAGCTGGGGAATGTTGGGAGCGGAGAGCAGGCCGAGAAGCCATACAGATAAGAAACACAAATAACTAATCTTGCAGTTATATCAGCGAGTATGAGTAGAGTTTTGCAATAAGTGAGTGGGTATAGTACAATGGGGTCACATAAGAATGATGTAGCCGACCAACACCCTTAATGACACGCTTTTCCATACTTCCGCAACCTCGCATAATTATACGGCAGCGGCGCTATAAAACCCGCAGCAATCGAGACCAACGCAGCAAGCCAGAACGCAGGGTCATTCAGAGCAACCTGTCCACCAGTCAAGTAATAATCCACAGCATTCTCAGCCGCTTCCATCGTCAACATTGAGATTAAACTCATGCCAATTGCCGTCCGTGCAGCCGTGAGCCAGGACAATCCATCACGACCGATACGTAGCATGACGGTCTCGAGAAGAATTGACGATGAGATACCAGATGCCACTGTCTGATTAGGAATGTGTTTTTTTACGTGTAGAGGGGGTCTTACTGGAGATGGGCATTACAATTGCCATGCTCAGTTCTGGGTAGTAGGCTTGTAGTACCCACATGGCGGTAAAGTCTCCCACTGTGCACCCTACCAGACATCGCGTGGTGTTAACGGAAGCCCGCTTCCACGTCGGTCTTGAGGTCCAAAACGCGCGAGATGTTATTGAGGTGGGAGGAGGTGTCTGCGGCGTGTTTTTCTTACTGCAGCACTGACTACTAGCCCAGTTCTTGTGGACGCTGATGTTTGTTGGGAGACTGCCAGCTATAGTGAAGCGCAGTGAGGTGGCACCAAAGAAGCAAGGTTTGCGCGCGTAGAAACGACTGGAAGTGATGAGTCTACGCATGATCAATTGTGTCTGGGTATTCTGGTGAGTTGGTTGAAAACAAAGAGAGAGGTGCTCGTTGATGGCGTGGGATTGCTCGGGGATTGATGTTTTGCTTGCGACGCCGCAAAATTAACTCAGTCCCACTTTAAACACTTGCCCAGTTACTGAAATATTTCTGGATTGGACTGTAGCTACGTAACGTAGCGACTATATAAATAATTATAATATTCTTACGCTCGTATTTAATCTACCCAGAGACTAAGATCTCTTCAATGGAAATTATCCTCCTCAGTCTCCAGACAATCAGCCCCTAGGTTCATCAATGAAATATAAAAAACAAAAACACGATTAGTGAAATTTGACGTCAAAAAAATACATGCTCAGCGAGGAATCAAGTTCTGTAACACAAGTCGTTCCAGTACCAGGCTTACGGCTCTGACATCAGATCCGACCGAACCTCATACCCTGCGGACCAAGAAGGGTCTGTCAAGTTCTGAACCACTGACATCTCCCAATTGCCACTCCCACAAATCCCCATAAGACCACGCCTAGCCGGGTCAGAAAACTCTCCAGAGTTAGTCAAGTCGGGGGAAAAATCACTGGCAATGTTTCCGCTTTGCTCTTGAGCTGCAAAGAGTTCTGGCATAGACGCAGGATAATCCGTAGACCCCGTAACAGCGCAGGATTGGGGGATAGCTATTCCATCATGGGGGTACTGTGATGCATCGTTGCCGGTATCATGTGAGATGATCGTGTCACGCGCACCAGAGTTCACCGTCTTGCTTGACTGGGCATGCTGAGCTGCGTGTTCCTTGTCGTGGGTCATGTAAGGCTCCCCCTCGTCGTTTATACCATATCTTTCCCAGACCTCTGGCAAGATGACAGAAAAAAGCAGCGCGGAAAACCCCGCCTGACTTGGTATTCGTGTGCCCTAGATTCCATCTTTTCGCAAATAAACGCACGTACCTCGGGAAGGCGCATATATCGTTCCGCTTCGGCCAATCCTCTGTCAGCCGCTTTGTTGAAATACGGGCTCAAACAGGGCGGTTCATTCGGGAAAAGAATTTCATAAAATCTTTCCCACTGCTGCTTTTTCTTCCACTCAACCTCCGACCCGCGTATAGCTTCAATCTGTAAGAGCTTTGCTTCCGTCATGTGGCCACGAGGACGTACGCGATTTGGGTTGCATGCATGCGTCGGGATGTTTGTCTGTTTGAAGATAATCTCGCACTTGGGACAGTATGTTTGCTGGTGCCTGCCCTTGAGGTGAGACTTTACTTGTCTGATTTGCCTGAACCGCCGATTACAAGTTTCCGCATACCTCATCGGATTCCACTTGAGAAAGGGGCAGGCAAGATATTTGGAGTCACTGTACTTTGCAGCACGCGAAGGACCTTGCCCATCACCACCGGAATCCTCATCCCCACTCCCCTCGCTTCTGCCAGCAACCCTCGACTTGCGGGGTCTCTTTGCATGTCCGCGATCTCCGCCGAAACTTTGTGCTTTGTTGCCAGCCTCGCTGGGCAGATCTTCTGCTGCAGCGGTCCGTTTTCGTGACCTTTGCCCCGCATAAGACCTGAAGAAGTCGTCGAAGAGTACTTCAGCTAGCCACTCAGCTCTCTTCTCCATAGCTATGGCTACCATTGGATCTGAAGACTCTTCAATGTAGTCATCCCCCATGGTGCTGTCCAATTCGGAGCTATCACTGAAAGCTGAGGACCCCATCGACGCCACCTCAAAGTCTTGAGGAAGGGAGAGTGTAGGCCAACCCTCAGCTGAACTGACAAAGCCTCCGATACCAATAGTGCTAAAGGGATCAGACCCACCGGCCCCGGATAGAGGAGCCGGTAACCTGGAGAACGACGCCCGAGAAGCAGGATATTTAGATTCTGAAGTCGGATTGGCTTCGGAAAATTGCTCCCCCAGTACCTTAGCAATCTCCAATGGCTCTGAATCGAAACACAGATGGGAATTCTCCCACGAGAATTCGTGATGCCAGGGGGGTGGGGGGGTCGTTTTTTCTTCAGGATCATAAACGGTTTCATGCTTTATGCTGCCGGATGGCAAAGTAAGCGATGGACCAGATCGCGATATTGTAGACTGCGTCATGGCATGAGCAGATGATGACAGGGGAACTCCCCAATGCAGCGAAGGCGGTATACTCTCGTTGGCTGAATCGTGAGCTGATTCTTCGGAAGCCAGTTCCAACCCCAGGTCAGAGGGATGATGGTCTTGAACATATCCTTGCCCATCACCAAAGCCTAACAGCAAAGGGCCATGGGCCAGGTCCTGCTCACGTGTAGTCAGGTTTGTCAAGGCTTGATCCAAGATCTGGTTTCGAGTTTCCAATTAGTGTACTTTCTTCCATCCCGATATTTACGATCGACTTACTCTTGGCGAAGGCTTTGTGGGCGCTGCTGCAGAAGCATCTGGTGATTCGGCATTGTCACTCGTAGTGGTAATGTCCATCGAGCCCGACATGGTGCCAGGAATGTAAAGTCGCAGATAGTGGTGATAAAGATGAAAGAAGAATGATGAGATGAATGGAAAATCTCGAGTCCATTGCGTTGTTGATTATTTCTCTTATGCTGAAAAATTTCGAACTGGTGTCACTCTTTTTAGGCCTTTCCTACGAATTTCTGTTCGATTTTTTTAAACCCTGCACATGCGTTTGTTCGCTGCAGGTGAGACCCAATAATAGACCTCAAAATTGTTGATCCCTGTTTGAAAAAGCAAAGAGGCTTGATTATTCACGTTGGGGAAGGGGTAATTGGTTACGGGAAGTGCAATATGCGCAGACTGACCGCCAAATAGTTAGACACTGTCCATGTGGCTTCGAGATGACCTTGGAGGCCATGATATGACGTGGCTCGATGCCTGTGCAAATTTTCATAATTCTGATGCGCCTCTTGTTATGGAACACCAACCTGAAGCTACAGTCGCACACTTGCTTATTTTGTATTTTATCCATTCACCTTGCAGGGTGCAACCAGCCACCCCTCTAATAGCACGCTTAATGCTTGCGAACAAGAATATTACCAGATTGCAAGAAGAGTATCCTCTATAAGAAAACTATATTAGCTAAAATATCTATACATTTAATAGATATGGTTAATATTAACTCTATTTATCTCGTACTATATAAAATCAGGTTAGAAAATATACAAGAGTCATATGGCAACAGGACTTTGGCTCCAGGGCCGGCTTGACGAGGCTGAAGCTACTGTCCGTGCGGTTATAAAGGATTTTAATGACACGTCTAATTTGAGGTAAGAGCATACACACCTCGAAATTCACCACAGGTATGCAAATAAAAGGTCTAAGATGAAGTTCAAGCTCCCGGAAGGACGCATCGCCAACTAGACTCCTTGGTGGGCTTTCCATATCCATCCCAATTGCTCTCATACGGGTAGGGACAATACTCTAAATATCATTAGCTTGAATCGCTTAATGCTTTCCATAAGTGACTTACTTCGTTGCGCCGTAACCTTCCCAGAGGGTCCATATTTGGCTCCAACAATAGTCTTCGGCTCCTTGTCATCCTCGACCCACATCGCTAACGCGAGCAAGACATTATCCTTTGGATTCAGACGATTTTCATCCATAGGGTACACTTGTCCAAAGTCAACTGCACCAGGACCTCCTCCGCAGTGGTACATCCCAGGGACGAAGAAATGCCGGTAGAATGAATGCATATCGTCGAGAGTGGCGTTGAGGTTGCTTTGCACCTTTGCGTAGTACTCGGCTAGTAGCTTGGGGGTGATGGTCTGGTCAGCTTGGCCGTGGTAGGAGATGATCTTGCCCCCCTTGGCATAGAACTTCTCCAGGTCGGCTTCAGCTGCGTTGACGCCACCAGGGTTGAGCTTGATTGCGAAATCCATGTCTTTCACTGTGAAGTTATTGGGTGTCCAAGTGGAATCGTTGTAAACAGCTCCGCGCCAGAAGTCCTATTCTCCCATCAGCATCACACCATTCAAAAGAGAAGAAATGAAAGCCATACCTGTAAGACTTTGTAAGCCAAGTCTGCTGTTCCGTTGACTTGGTTCGCTGAGAAAACGCTGGTGTCTGCGCCCAACGAAAACCCTGGGTAAACAATATTTCCTTTTGAATCGGCAAGAGGTTCATAAGCAGCCCGAACGGAAGCAACCTGTTGAGGCTTCAGGCACAAAGAGCTGCTGAGGAGTTCAGTACCGCAACCCATGATCGCAGGGTCGAATGCGTGTGCAGCAGGGTTGTCGATGATGCCGTCCTTGACCCCGTCCAGAGGATCAAGCAACTCGATCTGTTTGGCCACAATGGCCTTCCACTGCTCTGGTCGGACGTAAGAGTCAGATTGAAGATTGGGCCACCCAATACGCCGGGCCAGGATGCCCTTGGAGGCTACGATATGAAGCCAGTCGATTCCAGGAGACCCAGCCAGGATCCCGTCGAAGTCCTCTGGGTAAAGCTGGGCATTCTGCAGGCCTTGGCGTCCTCCTGTGCTGCACCCTTGGTAATAGCTCTTTGACGCCTTGCGTCCGTAGTATTGCTCCACAATCTGCTTCGCAACCTGTGCCTCAACGTGGATACCCCGATGACCAAAGTCATTGATAACCTCAGGCTGATTCAAGAAGAAGTCAAATCCTGCCTCGCCATCATGTCCCGTGTTGGTTCCGAAACTGGCAAACTTCAATTGAGCTCCGTTCTGAACAAAGCGGTAGTCAATACATCCTCCAATTCCGCCTGTCCCCGTGGCTAACAGACGATTGTTCCAATCATCAGGGAGCCAGGCTTCGATACGGACAGAGCTGGAGTCGCTTGTTGAAACGTTCACGACAACCCTGCAAAGGTCGGCTGTGATGTTGGCTTTGAAAGACGGTCCACCGCATGATACTACGGTGTTGGGAAGCGGAATGACATCGCCGAGGGAGTGGTGATTGGCTGAGGCGACAGTTGCGTTAGGGATCACGATGCTGTCGGCTGTACATCTCGAGGACTTGGCAAAGGCAGGAGAAATAGCCAATGCCGGAAGCGATAAGAGCGCTTTACCAAGAATAGACGGCATCCTGATTTCGTCAACACTAAGAATTGGGCTCTAATTACTGCTCCTACCGAGATGCCTTCATGCGACACACAAGCAGTATTTATGCATCCCCATCGGCAAATGAGAAGAGGGGCACATCGGCAAACTCGTTGACCGAAAAACAAGATCACGATGGTCTAGTGAATTACCGATTTTGGCATCTGGGGTTGTAGATTTAGCGGAGAGCGAAGCCATGTAACCTCCGCATTTCGGTCTCGGCGTCCGTCGCCGATTTGGTCAATTCGCCCGTCTGCGGCAGTTAGACTGGTTGTTTTACCGATGGGAACCTGTTGAAATTGGAGTCTAGTTTCAATTTAGCAAGGAAATCCTGGGGAGAGGTCTGGGGAAGTCCGGGGTGGTTACTTAATTCGCTTATGTAGCCCCGATGCTGCGTCAAGTTGGAGCCAACACAAACCAGTAGACCGCCCATGATAGAACCTCATACTCGCCAATTGAGGTGCGAAGAGAAACAAAGCATACGTAATATATCTTATCATTGTTTAACATTTTCGCAAATATAGGGCATATAGACGTACGCTATTTGCTTGACAGGCCATTGTCAGACATAGCGAATCTGATGTGCTGATCTTACCACCATTTATTAGTTTGTCCCAGTGACATGTGCTAAGTGGCTCATTTTCCAAAGCTTATACTTTAGAAACTCATTATTTTCTCTTTGTTTACTGTTATTATCGTAGTATGTTATCCAGTATCTTCCTCAGTTCACTGTGGTGGTGACGTAATCAGTTATGGATTCGATGATATCATGTAGACAACACCAAGCCCCATGAAATGAGCATTCTGCTAACTCTTCCTAAGCAAACACACATTCCACATCTCAGCCTCTTTCAACAATACTGAAGAATCAACAAAAATGGTCCGCGTTTTCATCACAGGCTCAGTAGACGGCATTGGCCAAGCTACCGCTAAACTCCTCGCTGAGCAAGGCCATCAAGTCGTTCTGCACGCCCGCAACGCCGACCGAGCAGCCACGGCCAAGTCCGCTATCCCCAACGCCCAAGCCGTTCTAGTGGGTAATTTGTCTTCCATTGAGGAGACGAAGAAGCTGGCAGAAGAAGCGAACAAGGCTGGGCCTTTCGATGTCATTGTGCACAATGCGGGTATCGGATACGGGGCCACAGCATTGAGGGAATTCACAGCAGCTAAAGTCTCGGCTGTTTTTGCAGTCAACACCCTCGCGCCGTATATCCTCACGTGTCTGATGGATAAACCTACCACCAGGTTGCTGTTTATGAGCTCTGATAGCCACTACAGTGGAGACGAGACGCTTAAGAACGCGACGCAATCACATTCGTATGGCAACACAAAGCTTCACGACACTATGCTTGCAAAAGCATTTGCGCGACGCTGGACGGATATCCAGGTTATTAGCATGCACCCAGGCTGGGTCAAGACCAAGATGGGAGGCAACTCTGCACCAGTGTCGCTGAGTGAACCAGCCAAGGCATTGGCGAGCTGGGTCGCTGGGGAGGGATCTCTAACAAAAGTTGCATCCGGTGCGTTCGTGACAACCAGCGGAGAGGCAAAGCCTCACCCTGGAGCGGACAATGAGAGCAAGCAGGAGGAGTTGCTGGAGATATGCAAGGAGGTTTCTGGTGTTTCTGTCCCAGAGGCTTGAAGATGCTTCAGCCAGAGTTGACAAATATTAGTTAAAAATGATAAAAAGAAATGCCTCGCTATTGCTCGCAATCGTTTTATAGGAACAGCCCGATGCGGGGGTCGAACCCGCAACCTTGAGATCGCGTACTCGTAAGAGTCTCACGCTCTACCGATTGAGCTAACCGGGCGTGGCTCTGATTGGTTGACGGGGGAGTATGAATTGGGCTCCAGGTCATTTCTTTGGTAGCTGTTATCGAAATGATTGTTTCTTTACTGTCCATATCGTACAGGGTTTGGTCAGATTTGGTGAATGGGATTTTGATTGCGATCAATCTGTATAAGAGGGCCTTGACTCACATGTTATACCTAATCGATCGAGAAAGTATAGAGGAACCCAATGTGCTCTTATATAACTTCATCGATATCAGATTACAAAATTCGCCTACAAGCACAACCCAAGAGGCGAATCAACTGTGCTGGAGTTAATGATCTGCAGAACCGTTCTTTACTGTAATCTAGCTGAGCAGCAAGTACTAGAATCAAACCACTGTGATCACCTTGTGAATGTGTCAGGAGAAAATATTAGACCTTAGGGTAGCTGCTCTTACCGCGGGAACAAGACTCCCAGCCACTAATAAGTTTCCCATGTAAGCAATACAGTCGTACACCAACCAACCCACTGCTTTAAGATTCCTCCACCATCAAAAAGAAAACTTAGCTAACATCCTATCAGTCGATAGAGCAAAAGTAAGGGTCTGGCCGGGGATTGAACCCGGGACCTCTCGCAAGCTGTGCTGTAGGGTGTACCCTAAGCGAGAATCATACCACTAGACCACCAGACCGAATCACATATATCGCACGTGATGAATGTTACTGGCAGAAAATCCTCAAATTTGATACTATATTCTCTAGGCCTTGAAACGCACTATATCCTTGGTATCATACTGTAATGTCACTCTGGCTGTCCAGTCTCGTGGTAGATAAACTCGTTCTTGAGAGGTGATCATACTATTATTCGCTAAGATCCAATGGAAATTTGGTCACCTTAGACTCTGCCACAAATATGTAGTACATGGAAGATATCTTCCGACTGGCCAAACCCGCAGACCTTGTCAAATAACTTCTTTTGCCAAATTCACCACCAGGTTGCCTTCTCCAGAACAAACTTATCACCGTATCTTTTCTTCTCATCTCCAAAATGTCACCAGATATAAAAGGATATCTTGGCTATAAGACGTCTTCGATTCCTCTTCGTGATACCGAAAGGGAGGCTTGTACGGCAATAAACCCTGAAGGTTTCTTTCTCCGCCCTCCACCACCGCCACATGAGCTATCTTCTTTCATCACACCTGATGATCAACTCTTCCAAACAATACACATGGGCGCAGCCGTTGTTGACCCCAATAAATGGCGCTTAGTAATTGACGGACTTGTCCGTCGCCCATTTGCTCTTACTCTCGAGCAACTTAAAACGCTGCCTCAAGTTTCCGTGACTGCATTTCACGAATGCTACGGCAGTCCTCTCAAGCCACCGATCAGCAATCCTTGGCGGATCGGCAACGTCGCCTGGTCTGGAGTTCGTCTATCAACCATCCTAGGTCTTGCAGAACCACTACCCGAAGCACGTTTTGTGTGGTCAGAAGGTCTTGACCATGGGAAGTTCTTTCAGTATGAGGCAGACCGCTACCAAAAGGACTTGACAATGGTCAAAGCACTAGAACCTGAGGTTCTTATCGCTTGGAAGATCAATGGTGGGCCTCTGAGCAAAGAACGAGGAGGACCGGTTAGACTTGTTGTGCCTGGATGGTATGGTACGAACTCGACAAAGTGGCTTTGCAAGCTCTCACTACAGACAAGGCGGGCACCCGGTCCGTATGCTGCTGTTTTATATAATGAGAAAGACCCTGCAGATCCAGAAGGGAACAAGATGAGACCTGTGTGGGAGGTCGAGGTGAACTCAATGATTACCAAGCCTATAGACTCAGCGGTAGTGAAGCGTGGCAAGGTTGAGGTTGAAGGATGGGCTTGGAGTCGCGATGGCGTAGTAATTGTGGAGGTGAGCACGGATGATGGAGGCAGTTGGGTAAAAGGCATTATTAGAAAGAAAGAGGATCAGGCTTGGCAAAGATATACCGCGACAGTGGATCTTGACCCGGGAGTCTATAAACTGATTGCTCGTGCGACGTCTGAAGGCGGTTCGCAACAGCCTTTGACTGGAAGACGAAACCACGTCCATAGAATTGCCGTTGATGTTGAAGATTAACTCTTAGAGATAGAGACAGGGAGCCAAAGATGGTAGCAATTTGTATTAACAATTATCTATGACCATTTAGTTGCCACAGAGCTTTAAATGACATCTACTCAACGTGAAAGGCTAGCATCTTAGGTTCAAGGGTGTGGAAAGCTTGGAAGCTTGATCTTCTAAGCGGGCCTGATCGTAGCGGGCCTATTGCTGGACTTGTCACTTGATGAGACATTGTGACTTGTGTATTTTGCGTGGGCTAGTCTATGAAATCAGCTATGGCACCTATACCTAACATCGGCAGACTTAAAAGTTATATCATCCTACCGGGTTAAAAGAAGCGCAGGGATCTTTATACCAGCCAGAGTTAAGCCCAAACAACACGGAATAGCTATAATACCATTCAGACCCATGGCAGCGATAACTATTTGTAGCGACCTTCCTTTCTTTATCAAAGCAGTAGCTTTTAGAAAGCGATTTGTTCCTGGCTAGCTCAGGGAATCCCCCCCCTCAGCTTAATATTGTCATGAATTTCGCAGGGACAAGCTGAGTTAGCTGTCAACTATCTCGTAGCCCGGTATAAATGACTTTCGGAAGCTTTACAGCACCTGGGCCAGAGTCACTCTAGTGCAGATACAGAATATGAGACAATTAATCAGTGAGATAATATTTAGGCAATCAGCATGATGGCTAGATTGCTCTCTCCTAACATTGAATATATCTTTAGCTTTGTTACTTACAAAATTATTATCTTAGGTTGTTTGAATGAATTGTTATTGTTAAAGCTTATATACATATGATTACATTCTTCAAAAACTCCATTGTGCCAAAAGTCAATCATAAGGTAAAGTACAATGCCCCTAACCTAAGCTAGCGACAATTTTAGGGGGATATTTCGGATCCCTAGTTCATGGCGTTAAGGCCGCCACCGGAAATAGGCGGGGCCTTATCACCAACCTTCTGCTTCTCATCAACCAACTCGCCGATGGGCATCTTGCCCATGGATGTATCAGCTCCAGTGCTGAGGTTTCCCATGTTAGTGGCCTCACGAGGCACGAAGTTCTGGAAAGAGGAGCCCTGATCCATTCGGTTCTGGAGGGAGTAGTTGGTTTCATCGATGGAAGGCTTCTTGCCGGCAGGAGCTTGAGTTCCAGGGATTCCAGAGGTGCTACTTGAAGTGGGAGGAAATTGGGAGTAGTTGAGTGGCTTTCTGTTTTGGGCGAAGTCGGGCATGTTCTGTTGCTCCATTGAGGGAACAGAAGGAACAGAGGAGAAATTGTCGGAAGTACCGTGGCTGAAAGTGTTGTGGGAGTGGCTGGGGGTGGGCTCGACGGATGCTTCAGAGAATCCGGTGGTAGAGGATTGGATGTCCGGGTTGAAGCTAGTCTTGGGAAGTGTCTGGAAATTGTTGGAAGTGCCGTGAGAAGCCTTGGAAGCCTTGTCCTTGGACTCAGCGAACGACATGTCGGATTGGGGGAACTTGGATGAAACATCTTTGGCCTGGGTGGGTCCAGAAGAGCTGTGAGGGACACTGGAAGTAACATCGCTGACATGCTCGGGTCGGGTCTCAGTGTTGCTCTGGTTGCTACCGGGAACCATGTTGACAGCTCGGCGTCTCAAGTCTCCAGCAGTATCCTGGGCACGGGAAGTCAAGTTGGAAGCATTATCTTGAGCGCTGGTGGAAAGGTTGGTGGCAGCACCCTGTGCCTGGGAAGCCAAGTTGGAGGCAGTGGCCTTGCTGTTCTGGGCGATGGTGCTGGCTTGGTCAACAGCTGCGTTGCTAATCTCTTGAGCACGAGCCATGCCATCGCGGGCAATGCCTCGGCCTCGTGGTGAAGTGACGAGAGGGACGATGTAGATGCTTGTAAGACCCAGGATGGTGATTCCGAAGGGAGTCATGAATTGGCAGAGGAAGTAAAGCGAGGTGGTGAGAAGGAACGCCTGCTGGATGTTAGTCGCGGTCCATTGACTTTGTAGGGTCGACTTACGCTGAAGGTCTTCTCCAAGTCTTCGGCAAAGATAATTTTCTGGATCTGAACAACAGCGTACTGAGTGAAGTCGTGGATATCCTTCAGGGTGGCATTGAGAGTTGACTCGGGGACGGTCTTGTACTGTCGGGGTCGAAGGCGGGATACGAAGTTGTTAGGGCCGAATGATCGACCAGCGAACTCGGCAAGGGACATAACTGGGAATAAATGTTAGTATCGACATGGGGCGATTGGTGAAACTTATTGGTGAAACTTACCTCCAAGGCCAATTGCGCTGGTCTTGAGAGCCAATTGGGTGAGGTGAAGATGGTGAACGGCGAGCAAAAAGCCCAATGCGGCAAAGTAAGATCCGATGGTGCGAGCTGGGTCCTCCCACTACAATGATGTCAGCCTCAATTTTTACACAAAGTTGACATGTGATACGTACGCTGATGTATTTGTAGAGACTGTCCTGCTGAGCTGCGAAGTAAAAGTGTCAGAACCATCCAATTCGCATTTTTCAACGAGCTTGTTCATACCAATTATCTCCTTCAACGGTCCGGACTTGCGGCGCTCTGGGTTGAATTGGGAGTGGGCAGTATCGTCAGCCATGACGGGCTGAAAGTTGTTGCTTCGTAGTCCACTCATGTTGATTGGTAGCAGTCAATTGGTATGACTGGAATGAGATAAATGTCTTTTGTGTGAATTGACAAGGTTGAAATAGATGGCAAGAACACAAGCCACGAATTGAGCCAGCACCAGGTCTTTATCTAAAGCTTCCAGAGCTTAGCTCTGGGGCTGAATTTCCAGTGCGTCATCACTATGTTAGCTGATGTGCTCATGATGATTTTGTGCGTCGTCACATCCGCCCCGTCTCAGCCTGTGCGTCACTGTGAAACCAGCCTATTTCAGGCCTAGAACCTCACTGAGAGTTGAACACTAGGGCCTTGGTTCGCGTGCGATTAGAGCAACGCCACGTCATTCCCAGCGTCACCGTCTCAGATCTATCGAGATCAAGCCACAGTTGCGTCCGCAATTGGCAACAACGAAAGACGGGTAGCACGGGAAAAGCTTACAATGGAGCGGAACAAAAATCAAGTTATGGAGGAATTCAAATTCTTGGAGATTTTCACAGCTTGGCGGTGCGAAGGTTTGGACTAAGCTTGTTGCTTGACATCATGTCGTTCCTTAGACGGAGAAAAGGCACGCGACTCGGAAAGTGGAAATTATGGTGAATGCGGGGGAATGTTTCTCATTTCAATTGTTTGACTTTTATTATCCTGCTAAAGCTAAATTGTACTAAATTATGCAGAGACCTTCCTTACATAACAAAGTTGCATAGCTAAGGCCACGGCGCCCACTCCTCCAAAAGACCTTTCTCCTCCATCATGGCATCAATGTCCTTGTCGGCGTGCTTGTTTTCCCCTTCATTCTCGAATATCGTAATATGTGCCAAGTTCTCGCTGGTACTTATCTGGAGGCTCTCTCTGTCCTCTTCGGCGAAGAAATCTTGCAGTTGCTCAAGCCGTTCCCTCTGACCTGGTGCCTTGTGAACGTTTGGCTTTCTTTGGTAATAGGCCTCGGCGGCAATCGTCTTTCCAGTGGTTGACATTGTGCTTAGATGCTGTTTACAATTGGTAATTTAATGTGTGTTTGGTTGAGCGATGTCGGCTGTATGCTGTATGTATTGTCTGCTTGAATTTGGCGTCTAGTGCTCGATAAATGTGTTGCTTTTAAATTATTTCTTACATGTGATTAAGACACCCCTAGAAACTGTTTGATACCTTTTCAAGGCTCTTGAGGTCTGTGATCCGACCCAGGTCAGTCGCAACTGATATGGTCCTGTGAACAGGAAGTAATAGTCACTTTGTCGCTTTGCTCTAGTCGTCAACCTTGAGTTGACTTACTGCTCATGAGTAAAGAGGTGGAGGAGAACTAATATCACTCTTTGACAAAGTGGTGATTGCCCCATTGTCTGAGCAATGCTTGAACTTGCGATATATGTATATGGAGCGAAAAGCATAACGGTAAAAGAGTTTATGCTGACGAATACTAATGTTTAATACATAAAAGTCAAGGACATAATTTCCTAACTGCTCGAACTATTTCAAAGCAGCTACATTTCTTATTTTTAGTCATTGTAAAAGTGATCCCAGGCAAAGGGTATTTAGCTAATAGTTAAGTAGAATATACCTTATTCTTGAGTCTACTTAGGCTATTCGAATTCTAGCTTCAGGGAGTGGCTGCTGGTGAGAAAACGCCCTCTTTCCAATTCATAATGACCCAATCCTCCATCAGGCCTAGTTTTTCCATTTCCGCTAATAGATATTTCTTCTCCCCTATTTCATGTCTATTAATCCTTGAGAAGGTTGTAATGGTGAGAAGTTCCTTATCGCACTCGATACGGATGAACAGACCGTAAGTAGAACAAAGCTGCATGTGTTTCGTGTTTGGTCTCTGGCTCGGGTCCTTTCTGGTAAAGATCTCGAATTCATCGATTGTATAGTCAGTCGATGCCAAGGGTGCCATTTCAGCCTTCTTAACTTTTATTGTCATTGGCCTTGCTATGTTTGGTGTTTAGCGGATGTGGTTTATGTAAAATGTGGTAGAAAGCTAAACAGTTAGATACTTTTACACCTAAAGGGAGATTTAAGCAATGGTAGTGTAATCATTCTTTTTCTGACAGTGAATCTAATTACTTGGGTCCTAGATACCACCGATTCAGTGATAATTATAGCAAGCCGCTGAGGTAGAGGGTATTAAGAGTAATAAAAGCCGGTATATACTAAAGAGTACCTAAAGAATTATTAATTATTTACTAATTTCGTTTTATTTATAACTAGGTACTAAACGAATGAAGTGTTAGTAATAAAATTCTTATGACTTAGTATGGCGTATTTGATTATAAAAGAAAATATATGGAGATAAAGATTAATTATGCTTAAAGTAGAGGAAAACATTTTATATATTCTATTAATTTATATGTCCTTCCTATATTAAAGATTCCTAAAGAAACTAATATACAAGACTTCAAAGTATTCATAAATCTATGATAAACCTATGGAGAAAAGATTATATATAGTAGACCTACTTCTCTTAAACCTGCTTATCGACACAGTAACATTCAGCTGTACAATGTCACTTCATATTGGGCTTCCAATCCTCTAATAGCCCATCTTCCTCCATCCGAGCTCGTAGATTCTTCGCTGTGTAAGTCGCCGCCCGCTTGGCTTGACTTCCAGAAGGGAATGTGATCTTCAGTTCCTTATCTGTTACCTGAATCGTGATGCCCTTATTCTTATAATCGTCGACAAGCTTCTGAAGCTTGCGGTCATTACCGGCTGTGGTGGCCTTCCTGGTGAAAACTAGAATCTCGCCCTTGTTAGCCATTCCGAGAAACTGAGATATTTAACTGTGTTGAATTAGCTCTATGCTGTAGTGTTTGGGGTATTTGTAGTATTATTGCTGCCAGTCGAAAATCCAAATGGAAACTATGTGACTATATACGTTGGCTAGTAGTGGGGTACAGAGTTATGGAATCTGATCGCTTACCATCCTTCACAGTGATCATTTAAGAGCCGACAAGGATTCTTTGACAAGGCTGCGACCGATTATTATTAACCCTCGCAGCTTGTGTGACTTGGAAATCCGACAAACGGCCACTCAGTGGAGGTATATGAATCACCTTTCGTCGGCGTTTCATACCACTGCATCTTTCACAGCACCGAGGGAGGTTCTAGGCAGACAGTATGTGTAATAAACAATGGTTGTGTACAACCGGGGGCGGAATTCCCTGACAAACAGAATATGCCAATGTAGCGGAACTACTTTACTCGGAAGGCTGGCTTCTCGTTATGAAAACAAAGACTGCTTTTATTCAGGGCAGTCCACCGATTCAAATACCTCGCTGTTGTGCTTGTGGGTTACTAGTCCTTTTGTAACGATATTGTCTTCTAAGACCAAAAGTGAATTATCAATCTATGGTAAAATCTATATATCATACATAGACCACATGGTCATATTTCACCATGGCAGTTAGTTGTGCATACAATGAACAATGAAGAGGGTTCTTGAGAAGAAACACTTACATGTGCTTCCTTCTGTGGCTCAGGTTCAACCATGTCAAGAGCTTCAACAGGAACCTCAGTAGAATCTTCACTCAGAACACTCGTGACTCGCTGCCAGCCACTCTGGAGCCTGCGCTTGTATATGGCATGGCCCACATCGCGCCAAGGCCATCCGTCTCTCGAGGATCGCAGATGACTGTCACTCGAAGCACATTATCTCCTCTATAGAGTTGGTAGGTGTACTGGCAAAGTTCTTAGTTCTTTCGAATGAAATGTCGTAGTCGGTGTGTGTACCTCTTGACACCGGGTCTTCGCCGAAAGAGAACGTGTAGGTAGGTAGTCATTTTGGATGGAATTTGCTGTTTTGTGTCTTGCCAAGGCTAGGTTATAGTTATGTGGCGGTAAAGGAAGGTAGGTGGGCAGTTCTGTGAGTATATATGAAGCGCTATACGATTGTTCATACGAATGGGTTGCTCCGCTTGGGTACAAAGAAGCAGTCAGTGTATCACGCGAACATTAGTTATACCAGCTCCCACATGAACAGTTGTATTGGAAGAACACGGTGTGGTATGAAGTTCAAGGGCATCTATTCTATTATTACATTGTTACCAGTTAAGAATATACTAGATCAGGCCATTGTGTACAAAAGAATTATAAGTAGAGCAAGGAATTTGATAAAGACCTGTGTCATACCTATCTTGTAATTATTGGAGATAACCCTCGTTTCATATTGTTATGACCCGTTCAATCGAGTAGCTAACTCTTTCCCATTCCTCAAATTCTTCCATATCCTTCAATAACTCATCAATCATATGATGGATCTCTCCATCGTCATCAAATACCTCGTCTACCGTTACCTCTATGAAATTTCCGACGCGCTGCCAACGGACACATTCTGGCCAAAAGTCCCTCTGCAAACGCTGCTGCCCACGCGAAGCTGTGCGAGTGCCTCTTTGGACCTTAAACCTCATCCTGACCCTGAGATTGTCTTCAGGGGTAATCCACTTCATTTCTGCTTCGTTTGTGTTTTGTGATTGATTTGATGAAGGTGTGTGTGTTAGGTGAATACCAACCTTGATTAAGAGTCTGTGTGCTTTCTGTGGCTTTGCTGTGAACTACAATCTTGTAATGTGCTTATCGGGCTTATTTATCCCCTCGATCGTTGCTAGCGACAAGAACCTACCTTTTCCATTCACAGACAAACCACTACAAGGTGTCACTACACACACTCCACATCGAAGTGAATGATGGTGACGGACTTGCACGAAGTCTGTCGATGGTGTCCGTGACGAGAACATGTTTTGTTCGAACATTGAATAATAACAGTGTCCTAAAATGAATCGTGTCAAGCTCTTCGGAACATGTGCTTGCGCTTTGCTATTGCTGTGAGATACACAGCTCATAGTTGGTTAGTGCACGTTTGATACAATTCCTAGTCTAACGATTAAAAACCGACCATTTTTGACAGATAATTACTAATCCTCGCTTTTATGCTCTTTGACTCCACTCCATGGTGGGAGATATAACATCTCTTACCCAAAAAGTCTAATAACCTTGACTTGTGTTCCTCTCAGATCCCGAATCAACCTTTGATGTCTACTCGTATACCCTAGCATGGTCTCTCCGCAACCCTTTCTCCAATGCCATTCCATTCTAACCACTGCCGGGACGACCCCAGCTCCCTTCGTCGGTATGCGGTCTTGATCCCATTCGTTTGCTGCTAGTTTTGCTTGATCGTAGTGTCTCCCTACAAGTACCCAGTTCCTAATACGTTCGTTTGATATTGTCCGGAGTATTCCAGAGATCAACAGCTCGCTAAGTGAGAGCTTGGCGCCACGGTGAACGAGACACTTAACGGCTGATAAGCGATCTGTGGTTAGCGCAACGACAAGAGGCGTTCCATGTTTTTTGCACGGGTGCTCAAAGTCAACACCGAGTTTGATGAAGTTGTGAAATGCTTCAGATGATCCCTGAAGGAGAGTCTGGCAGAGCATAGTGTGTCTCTCACAGGATGAGAGATCCGTAAGAAGGTGAAATTCACTAGTGTTGACAAACGGACGGACAAGTCTTAGGTTCCGTGATATGTTGCCCAGCCTTCTGAGGCCCAACGCTGGGGGGGACCATGCCCAGGCAGGTGGCCAGATGAAGTGTTGATTGCTGAAGCAGCGCGGGAAACGGACCAAAATATATCGGAGGTAGGTCGAGGAATCATGAGCTAGCATATGATGACAAGCATTTATTCCAAAGTCGTTGTTTGTGAAGGGATCCATACCGTGATCGACTAAGGACATAAGAACAGCTAGGCTAGGAGCTCTGGGATTGCTGTTTGTGCTATCGGCTAAAAGGTTAATAGCATTATTTCCATACCAGTCTAGTGTGTCAGATATCGTGCAGGTGTCCAACAAAAGTTGTATGACGGAGAACGAGTCATCAAAACACGCGCTCAGTAGGGGATTGGTGGCAAAGGACGGGTTTTTAAAAGGTCGGGCGCCGCGAGAGATCAGGTATTTAACAACCTGATAGCTGTTCCATATTGCAGCCACATGCAATGCAACCAAAGAGTATTCCCCACAGAAATCCATGTTACCCTCAAAATTGATCATACATTCTAAAGCCTCCGGGTTGTTATGTCTCGCGCAAATTGTAATTGGCCCGTACTGGCTATAAGTATCCCCGGCCTGTTTCACGAGTGAAGAAAAATCTCTTACGCAAGCCTACTGTTAGCAATCACTTGTAAATACATATACAAGGTTTACTTACTCAGCTAAGCAGTGAGTCTTGAGTGTTTCCAAAAGTAGTAGGAGCCCCGGAGTGTTGCAACGCTCAACAGCGATAACAAGGGGATTCCAATGAAACATACTTGACAAACCATCCTCATGGACGTGCTTAGTAACCATGGCCTTGAGGATAGAATTATAGGTTGGATTCATCAAAGCTAGATGAAGGGGAGTTAGGTGACGCCCCAATCTTTTATGCCAAGTCAGTATTGAGCTCCGTACACTGCTGTTAAGAAACCATTCAACAAGACTTGCACTGCAGCCTAAGTCAATGGCAAGAACCAATGGTGTCATTGCGGGTTCGATCTCAACATCCAAGGGGCAGCCAAGCTGATGGATCCTGCGACATGCTTCAAGATCATTGCGAGAAATGGCCATAGAGAGTGCCTCTCTCATATCTCGTAGGCCTCTGCCACTAATCGTAGATTGGATTTTTGTTGGCTGATTGGAATGATCCCGGAGGAGGCTTATTAGACGTTGATCACCAGTGTTGTAGGCGTATATCATAGGAGAACACCCTGTGTGGCAAGGTTGTTGTCTAGCACCGTGGTTGAGAAGACTGTCCACGGCGCCAACGTTGCGGTTTTGCACCGCCAAGTGTAACGGAGTTAACCCTGACGAAGAAGGAGTATTAATATCACAATTATGTGCCACCAGGTAGTCGATGATGGATATGGATCCCCCTATGGCGGCATAATGCAATAGAGTTTGCTGATTCCCATCCTTAACATCCAAGTTTATTACCAGACCTCGATCGAAATAAAACTCAAGAGCCTCGACGTGGCCATATAAAGCGGCGACGTGTAGCGCATGCATTTGTGAGCATGAGTCGATATCGTACAAACGAATAGTGTAAGTGCGATTCCATTGGGGGTGGTGGCTATTCAGAACCGACTGCCGAGCAACCTTGGCGAGAAATGCGACATTTCGAGATATAACGGCTGCCAAAACACTGTCCAACGAGAAAGAACCTTGAGCCCACGGATCAGCACCTCGGTCCAGGAGCACCTCTGCTGTTTGAGAATGATGTCGTAGAATGTGGTAGGTCATTGGGGAGAGAGAATTTGAAGGTAAATTTGGATCGGTCCCAGCGTCCAAAAGAATGTTCACGTTGTCCAATGAACTGGTAATATTATTTGCATCCTTGTCCTTGGCATAGCAGTCAAAGTAGACCTTGTGTAGTGATCTTCCCTTACTGCTCTCGCCCTCATTATTATAAGGGTTTCTAGTTTTAACCAAGCCTGCAATAAGATGAAGAGGGCCGAGATCCGGATAGGTAATGCGTTGTATGAGGCACTTGGGGTTCGTGTGGTCCACAAGGCAACCCAGAGTAGCACTTGTAACTGAGTCGTTAGGCAAGCATGCTAGTTCCAAGGGAGTGACTATGCTTGCTTTAACATGGCAATTCACGCCAACTTGAAGAAGCTGTCCCATCAAAGGTTGATCATCTCTAAGGATCGCCATACACAAGAGATGACCCAAACTATCCTCGTGTGCCAGCTCGCTCTTGTATTTCGTGCGTTCTAATAGGCGAAGAATTATGTCAGAACACCATTGCCAGCATACCTTCAATGGTGAAACCTGTACGCCACTGCTCGCGTATCGAACGCAGGCGCTGAGTCCACCTTTTAAGGCTCTAGCTAGCGGAATCAAAGCGGATGTGCCAGAATCTTCTTCATAGAGTTTGGCAACACCTCTCTCCAACAAGTTGGTATAGATTCTCATCAAGTAAGTCTTGCTGTGAGTACAAAAAAGAATAAGCGGGGTAATCTCCGCACAAAGAAAAAGCCACAAAACCCTGGACTGATCTGGGCTGGTAAATAGGTTGTCTGGCAGTAAGATCATGACATGAGGTAGTTTCTTATCGTGGTCAAACTTTGTTGCCCTATGAAGAAGTGACTGGAATGGAGTTGCTGAGTCTCTGGTACGTCGTTGATTGCAAGAAAATATAGTCTTGAGTCTTTCAATCAGTCGAAGATCGGAGTCGACATGTATCCAATGTAGAGGGCTCCCATTATACACATCGTGTCTGTCGTACTGAATGCCAACATCCAGTAGTACATCCAGAACTTGAGAGGATCCAAGTTCTGCCGCTGCACGGTAAATAGACTTTGAGCACTTCCAGTGCTGCTCAGTATTGCAGAATTCTAATAGTAACAATACACACTCTTTATGTTGCTTGGTCAAAGCTCGGCATATTGGAGTGTCTCCTTGCCCGGACACTGCGCAGAGTGCCAAGGCTCTGTTCTCAGAACTTTCAAGCTGGATTAGAGCCCTGAGGGCATATGTTGCCCCTAAATCCATAACTGCATGCCAGAATGTGTCAGACTCGTCGTAAAGCTTAGTGGTACTTGCACCATGCTTCAACAAGGAGCGGATGATGTTTACGTGTCCATATTTCAGACACAGATAAATCGGAGTTCTGTTATCTGTCGTACGTGCGTCAGGGTCAAGGCCCCAGTGAAGAAGAAATTCAACGCAGTCCAATGACCCTGCTCGTACAGCAATGTGTATCGGCGACCAGTCGAGACTGCTAGGATCAAGATCGGAAAGGTCTGTATCTTGACAACGTCGAGACAAAAGCAAAGTTTCCAGCAGATTGATATTGTTATTATCGATGGCGGATAGCACAGAATCGCGAATGTATAGATCGGACATCCCATTGACGGAGGACATGGCGAAATCGCTTGGGACATCTAATGCCATGTTGGACGCGAATCGAGCCGTCATATTGAACAAGCGACCTTCTGGAGATAGTCGTTTTCCAGGTGTCGTAATAGACTGGAGAGCATTAAGAATGCGCAGGAATGCATTGCCCTGATTGTACTCTCTTTTGAAATCGTTTGGCGTGTATCGTTCCACTGCACAATTATACATTTCATCAAAGGTTGCTATATCTTCATCTTCTACCACAGCTCCGTTCTCGATCAGCTCTGATATTATCTTGAACGAATGCGCTTCCAAGACAGCCAGAGTGAGGAGTGGCGATGTTCTCCAGGGAGTGGTCACTTGCCGGTCTGTTTTGGCTTTACTACTCAAGAGTAACCGAACCGTTTTCTGCTGTTCCTGGGGACGGGTCCAATAACGAAAGGATCCGACGTTAGTCATATGGCAAACCCCACTTGTGCCAGGATTCGTCATGCGTTGTAATTCGTTATAGTCGTGGGACATCTCAAAAATAAAGAGTCCCCCGACGGCGAAATGCAAAGGAGTACCATACCGACCCGCAAGATCGATCTTGGCACCGTTCCCTATCAGCTGCTGGCAAATATCTGCTAGACCCAAAGCAGCTGCCATACGCAAAGGGGTGAAGTCCTGTCGCAAGACAGAAGTAAGAATCTTCAGGTCATCTGGATCAGCTTCTTTTTCAAGTATAAATTCCTGGCAGTTTCTGATAGCTTCTATTGCCCAAACACAAAAGTTGGACGTTTTCTCGATATGAAAAAGCCGAGACAGAAGGTCCTGTGTGTCTTGATCGCCTTCAAGAATGGCTCCAATGTTCCAGCAAGTTGATGCCGGTCTGTAAAAAGGTCGAGACTCTAATCTTTCATTCTAGTTCCTCAATTCACTATATTCCATTGTCGGAAGCTTTTCAAAATTCTTCAGTGTTAAGAATCGGATAGCTAGTCGCATAAACAGCATGTCAGCTTTCGTATCAGAGATGCCGTATATGCCCAGAAGTGGATGTTTGTCGCAACCGCTTTCAAGAAATTCCTGGACCGTAAAGTGAGCAAATTGAAATGTTTGTTCACCCTGTTCCCTATCTTGCGACAGTCTCACCAGGCTCCCACACCAACGAAGCACTTCTTGCTCATCCACAACCTCGTCCAATTCCAAACTGTCCGAGTTTTCTGAAATGGAAATAGCCTCACATAGCGCTCGAGAGGTGAGCCTTTTGCATGGATCCTTCATAGATATTAGAAGTAAGCTTCTCTGCACGAGCTGTCTGACGGCTTCTGAACGAGACTCGATGTTGTTTAGTATCCGCTCATAAGTCTTGAATAGTGTAGGTGGCAGTTTTCCTAGAGCTTCCCGACGAGCTCCGTCGGTGGGGAGCTCGCAGAGGTGATGGAGCTGACAAGTGACCCAACGGAACCTTCAAAGAAAGGTTAGTATCCCAATAGAATTATGTGGGTATTCAAATAGACACATACATTCCTTTCGCACCTTCTACAAGCCTGACCAGTATTTCGTCTTTGAGACTTGGGTCTCGAAGGCGAAGTCGTCTCTCCTCAATCAATGTAGCAAGTTCGGAACCCACGTAGAGTTGAATGTCATGGTTTTGAGCTTCAATCTCGATCCAGTTAAATTCTTGCTCTAGCTGTTCACGAATTTCAAGCTCATCTCTACTTAGTAGAGCGACATTGATGTTCTTGTTCGCCGTTGCTGTAGAGACGCGCTTCATGCTCCGGACGGTTTCATTTGTATGATCACCACATTCATCGAGACCATCAACAATGAGGTAAACACGACCAAAGACCCCGCAGATATCATGCAGGACCTCGATAAGTCTGGATGTCTTGAGCGGCACCGGGAGATGTGAAGAATGATCTAATTCGTTATTGTATGCCTCCAGGATTTGAAATGCAGCCTCGTGCTGGAGGGCAAGCTGATAACACAAAGCCGAAAGAATATTACAAGGCAAGACCGTGAGTGGGTTCTTGTATGTGCAAAAGAAATACCCAAGAGCAGTGTTCGGCTGATTCTGGATGAGCTGGAGACACTCATCAACAATGGCACCTGCTATGACAGACTTCCCGGCTCCTGGGATACCACTGCACCAAAGACGAGACTTCTCAATATTAAACCAGTCTTGGAAGTCTGTGCTTTCGGTGAGCCAAAGCGCCGTCATAGGGTGCCTCAAGCTCTTGTTAGCTTCGAACTCAACACGTGGGTTAACAGCGAGAAATGCTCCAAGTATCCTTTCGCGCTTGTCGTCGAGAAGTATTTTCTTCTCAATGTCTGAAATCTTCCTCTTCATATCCTGGATCATGTTGGAGCTTTCTCTCTGTCGGGATGGACAGATCTGTAATTGGCTAACCGACTGGGCTGTAAGGGCAATGTTAACAGTCTGCTTGTGGCGGCCGATAGCTTGCAGCATCTCTTTAGTTTCGCTGATATCGAACGGCCATTTCAAGCGGCTTTGCAACCTTTGCAGTCCAGAATTGGCCTCGAAATCTGGCAAGCCAGTCTGTAGACGCCTCAGGAGCTGTTGGCATTGGTGCAAATGGTGAGACTTTGGCGGCTGAGCGTTGGCCTGGGCCGCGGGGTCGGGCTGAGTGGCCAGTCCATACTCAACCAAGGACAGGTTGTGCAGAAGAAGAGAAAGATCTTTGACCTCGTCCACGAGAGCCTTGACCTCTTTGGGTGCGTTCTTGACTGACTTGTGGTACTTCACGGCTGCTCTGAAGACGAGGTCTGCGAGAGTCACCAGTCCTGCAATACTGGCCGCAAGGGACAGTGGTTCCATGTTTGGTATGTAAAAGTAGTGGACTCAAGGTGTTAAGCTTAGAAAAGAGAAAGGTGTTTGTACCATCACAACAGGTTGACAGTAGACTGCTCGGCATGAAATGTAAACGAAAGAAGAAAAAACGAAAACGCGGCGGGAATACGGGAAGGGCTTGACCTATATCCAATGGTGTTTTATCTCTGCCCTGCTGACGCAGAACGCCATGTTACAGTGTGCGGTTATAGACAGCCAATCGTTACTCAGCCTGTTTCTCTAAACAACCAACAACTGCGGGGCAGTGCTTTGTGTTCTATGCTCGAATTGTGATATGGGCGTCTCGCCCATGTTGTACTTTCATTGAGGGCGAATCATTTCCTACCGCGCCATCAATACTGTGCAAGCCATTTGGGGCTATGGTGTCTCATAGTTGGACGAGGCATACCTTGCGGTTCAAGACTGCAGAACAAAAACTACAGCTTGATGTCCCACTTTCAGAGTACGTAATCGTGCTTGAAAGATAAGATCCAGGGAAGATAAACTTAAATAATAATAATAATTCTTAAAAGTCAATGTACCTTCTATTTAATGCTTTGCTTCTTGGTGATTACTGATTTTATTAATCTTTTTACATTATCGATGAAGAATAATTATTAATGGAACACTTTCCTAGGTTAACGTTCTATGGAGCATACTACCAACTTGACGGCAGTCCATTCCGCCGAGCTATTCAGGCTACGAGCTAGATTTCCCAAGCCCCTCCTCATAGCAACTGTGTCATAGCATATCCTATTCATACACACCCTAATCCTCCCGTCATTAAGAGTCCCACTCTTGATATGGAAGTCTCCATATCGTTCACGTAGCCGCTCCAAGGCCCGTCGATAGCGAGATCCATCTCCCCTGCTCTCGAATACCAGGATCATCTGTTTTCTTTCTTCCATAATGAAATCCGTAACAGTTATGTTTACAGACTAGAGCTATAGCCGGTATAGGGTTTATAGCTAAATTAGTCCGAACCCTCTTATATATATCCGTATAAGCTGATTCTAAAGCAATGCTAAACATGAGGTATATTTATTCTTCTGCAGTTTCTACTATAGTCAGTGACCATAGCCAATGCACTGATTCACAAGGGAAATCCTGCAAACACTAACTGTACTGTATCGTGCACACACCACAGAGAATGTTAGTGACTCCCAGCACAGTCCCCAAAAGACACCCTATGTGAGTATTAATCACTCTCTTACTGACTCCCTCTGCACAATTCGCAGCTCAATCACATAGTTTCCTATAGCATAAAGCATTTGCTTGAGCTCATGTTATTAATTAGCTCGGAATAACCAGGAGCGATGTGTTAGCTTATGTGATACTAGATGGTCACAACGATGCTAAGCAAGGATTCCCGTAGCGGCGTAGCAAAGATCGGGAAAATACAGTACGGTACCAGGCGAAGATTCTCAGAACCTGGATGTTCAAAAGATAGATATCAAGCCTTTAGTATCCTTTATTTCATCAACAACATCAAATAGTACGAATAATCAAATAGTAAGCATCCATTCCTTAAAGACAGCAAGAACTATGCCTTCAAGCTCTCAAGAAGACAGACAAAGAATCGAGAGTTGGTTGCTGGCTGTAAGTTATTCGGCGATTAGACATATTACTGCTTCTTACTAATTAGCTCTCGATAGTTCCACAAGTCAAGTAAAGCCCTCGATGCAGATCAATGGGTAGAAGACTTCTTCACAGATGATGTAACCCTGCAATTTGCCAACAACCCGGTGATCTCAGGCGACGAGCTCCGTCCGGTGAGCCACCTATTCTCTTAATCCAAAGCTACATTGCAATATCGATAAGAATTTTTTTGACAAATGCCTCGGTTGAATCACTATCCTAGATGTTCAAGAATGTGTTTGCCAACCTTGATACGATGACTCACGATATTGAATACTTCGGTGCGTCTATGAAGAGCCAATCCAGAAGAGATCCGCTAACATGTGTAGACTATGTGCCTCCACGAATCTATCAAGCAGCCACAGTCCGGTAATTGGTAAGGAGATGACCCGGAGAAGGACATAATCCAGATTCCGGGTTTTTATAGTCTATCGGTAACAAAAGGCAATGATAGAAAGCTCCAGTCTTACCATGCAGATATTTTTCTTGATGCATCGCCTGTCTTCCAGCGGACAGCGGAAAAGGCAGTATATCATAGACTGTTAGCTTGTCACTAAGAATATCTCCTCACTTTTAGCAAAATTTAAACTCAATACTTCCTCAAACCTATTGATTTCTCCCCCTGCTTATCCCAAAAGTGTCTTTATTCCACAGCACTCTTTCTATAAGCTCACACAGCCCCTCAAGCTTCTGGCTTCTGGCCATAGAAAACGGTTCTGTTTTACACATCGTGTCAGTAACAGCTACTACCAATATTATCATTTAAGACTTAACGGTTCAACTTACACTTCAAGATATGCGTGCAGCGCTGGATCCGTCAATTCCTTACGCATCTCGGCCAGAAACACCTGCGCATCCTCATATTTCCACTGGATTAAATATCGTCAGCTCACAATCCAAATGTATTACCAATCTTCAGAGAAGGCTTACACCTAACATCTCGGTCAGACCGCGGATGGAAAATCCCTCAAGACCTTGAAGTAGGAAATGACGGTTCCAAGCTCCCCATTGCTTGAGCGTCTTATCCTTGGGCCAAGTTCCAATGGGCACCTTGATTCTGCGACCTGTGACATTGATGAACCCAGCGTCGGTAATGGATTGCGACATTTTGTCATCCCAGAAAAATGACTTTCCAGTCAAGGTGCCGATCTTTTTAAAGATCTCAATCCATGTGTAGAATGGCGAATCAGGCTTCAGTGTATCGTCTTCTGCTTTGGCAGCGCCCCAGAGTTCAACACTCTCTACCCATCCGCCAGGTTGCATGTGCCTACTAATGTTAACGTCTTTCCGTCAATTGAAGCGGATGACTAACCTGAATGCTCTTTTGTACAATTCAGTCCAGTCGGGAAGGCAGCCAATCAAGCCACGGACGTGGATAAAGTCAAAATGATTGATTGGGTATGTCCAATCTTGTGTAATATCGTCGACTTCAAATCTGCAGTTTGGAGGCACGAATTTGGGTTGAATGGGCGAGAGGTCAACTCCAATTACGTCTGCAGATGGGTGCAAATCAGCAAACTCGCTATTAATGTTAGGCTCTCGATGTTGAACTAGCGGTTGAATGGCACACTCACATCGCCCAGATACCGGTGCCGCATCCCAAGTCCAAGACTCTCTGCTCGCAATTAGAAGAAAACAGATATCTGATAGACTTTTTGGACTAACCTGTGGGTTCTCGCCAATAGGCGCTTCGTATAGCTGATCGTTCATCACGATCTTATAAACCTCGTGCCTGGAGGAGAGCGTGAGTAGACGAACGTCACATACCGCATTTACTTACATGAGGTCTTCTGCTTCTTGCTGGCGGTCATCATTCGGGGCCCTGATGACAATATTAGTTATCTGGTTTGCCAACCAGTATGCAAAACCCACCAGTAGGATCCGTCCTGGTAAGCATGATATCTTCGTCCATTCTCCCACTTGTAGCTCAAGATGGAAGAGCGCAGAGACTCCGTGTCAGTAATACTTGTTCTAAAGAAAATCAGTAACAGTTTTCTCCATGTGATTCACGTTCTCATCAACTGACGACTTGGAGTAAGAAGAATCAGAGTCATCGTCCTATTGACCAATCAAAGATTAGTGCATGACGATCAGAGAGGCTTGTGGGATGATCCTACGACTTCAATCGCTACCGCATTCTCAGCAGTCTGTTCCGGCGTAGTACGCGATTCAGGGCCTGCTGGAGACTGAGGTCCAGTGGGCGATTTCGACTGTCGTGACTTTGGTGAAGACATGTTCAGTTACGCAATTCTCGCTCTAAAAAGCTATAGAATGCAAATTGACTGATGCGGTGCTTTTGAGAGATTAAAAAAGTAACGGAAAACCAGTCCCTCGTCTATTTTGTTGGTGAGGGGGTTTCCACTGTATCCCTGTTGAGGGCGCATCGACAACGCATAATGTCATGCAGTTGGTCCGGAGGCATATTGCGTTGCATTCCGCGGCAGAACCACGAACGGAAGCTGTCGATCGTGGAATAAAACTACCCCTGCAATTTGAGGGAAGATATCAGACCACGGGTTTTTATGAAGCTATGCTGCGCAACTGCAGCCAACATCGCACTGCATGTAGCAAGCTATACAAGTTCTTGGCTGGGTAGACGAAGAAAATGATCATGTATGTAGGCGGCAACTCTCTTGTGGTTCTCTTGCCACAACCTAAAGTCTTTGAGAGCATTGACTTTTTGCCATACACCACGATCGGGGTATAAAACATCGAATACATTATGTGACTATTATCCCTGTTGTTGGATGGACGAATGGAATATCTCAGGCATCTCGTGTGTAAACTTGCCGACTGTAAGTTTTCGAGGTCTGTGGCCTACGGAGCTCGACGAATCTGAAATAGATATAGTTATAGATGTTAAATATGAGAAAGCCAGGGGGTAATAAAAGAAACCTCACATATTACTGAATACTTGAGTTAAGAGAGGACCTTAAACCACCTAGGTGTAAACTATAAATAATATTAGTATTAGCTTTATTATTATTTACTTTCTTAGTAGTATTTTCTTCCTTATTAGTATTAATAACTTCGGATTAATATTATTATATAAATTAGTAGTATTAATATTTACCTATTAGTACTGACTTATTAGTATTACTATATAAGTAGTAACCTTCCTATTAGTATTTACTATTTTAGTACTAGAATTAAACTATTAATACTTATATCTTTAAAACTAAACTTCTTAATTTAGTTATATATAGTAGCTAATAATTTAATATACATAGTATTAAAGCCTCTTATTATGCCTTTTATATATCCTTAAAAGACTAACTAATTATATATTTTACCATCCATTTTAGGTAAAAAGACCTACAGTATAGTTACTTTAGGTTTAAGGTCCCGAAGAAGAATTCAATTTACATATGTTTATAATATAAAATGCTTGACGAGTAAATAACAGACCGGTCACTCCTCACCCAAAGGGGTCCAGCGACCTTTCTCCGCGTCCTCCCGGATCCGCTGGGCAACCTCAGGAGAGGCTTCTCCAAAGTGTCCGGTGTCATCCAACCATTTCTTCTCTGTATCTGTGCTTTCTCTACCAAAATATCCATTACGGTACGGATACCGACCAAACCTCTCGATGATAGGCCAGTGAGCATCCAGGATCATACACCACCAGAATGTCCAACTTGCCATACTGAGACTTGACTCTCCGTCCGCTTTTGAAGGTCCTTTGACAAACTCCCTCAAGAACAAAAGGTCGTCTTTTAATGTGGCATCTCTAGTTGCACGGTACGGGTCTCGTGTGTTGGTATGTGCTTCAACAGCCTGTCTCAACTCTTCTGATAGGTCAAGGCCAATCTGTTGACTCTCCAAATCTTCTGCATGTAAGAATGGAGCAGCCCACATTACCTGGATTGCTACCCAATAGCTAAAACTCGTAGCTCCAACGTCGTCGTTCCAGCGCTGCCGTTTATACGGTTGCTGAGGTTCTGGCAATGCACGCCATTGACCAGCGAGGCGTCTTGCCAAAGGGCCAAAGTAAGCAACTTGCCAGCGACCATCAATGCCTTTGAGGAGAACCCTCGAGGCCTGGTCCAGGAGCAGTTGCAGCCCGAAGCATTGCAGCGGGAATTCTGAAGAAGTGGGCGGTGGGAGGAAAGACATCAGGTCCAGGTCATGATCCGAAGGCAAAGTCCCATCCGGACTCAGTCGGCTCAGGGCAATGAGTACATCTTTTGCAGTGCTTGTTTTGCAAACTTTGGCGAAGTTTGCGGCAAAGTCGGGCGACTGAGCATCAGAGAAGTTGATAGGTTCGGTCTTTGAGTGTGGGAGGTAGGCTTCGGCGATCTGGGTCAAGAGTGAGGGAGTAATTAGTGAGCGCAAGTTGCTGTGGGCCTCCATTTCGAAAGATATTGCTTGTTTCTGCTAGAAAAACCATGGACTGCCAATTGAGTACTACTTATCTTTGGGATGTTGGCAACGACTGTCTGAAGCGGGGTCGAGGTTGTATCTCGAGGTCCAGTATTATGCTGGAAACGGAAGGTCGAAGCAAGCGAGATCTTACATCAGCGCATATTATGATAGATAATTGGATTGCCGCAGCTGCCTGGAAAAATGGCTCCAGGATTCGTCTTGCTTCTCGCATCTGCTCCACACTATTCCTCAAGCACTCAGATACCACCGATGCCAGGTTTGGGCCAATCAGAATAGCTTATCGACACATGCCAGTTACTCTTGGAACAAACAAGTACCTCAATCTGACATCAAAAGTTCGCCTGCTGACACTTACTTCACACCGGTAAATTCGGGACTGATAGGACAAACCGCAGCCATCTCATAGTTATTCATAAGTGAAACAAACCAGCTCTTAGTGTATATCTATCTAAGTAAAGACGCTTTCGCTCTGGGCATTAACTATCAGAAAACGCCTTGAACAACTTAGAAGATGCAAGCTCCACCACAGCCCGAGCTGTAGGAGAAACACGCACAGGTGCCAACATTGCAAAATCATGAACCTGTCCATCTGCCTTGAGGACAGCCGCATCAACTCCAAGCTGTTGAAGGCGGTGTCCGAAAGCTTCTCCCTCGCCAATCAATGGATCGGCACCAGACACAAAAATAGTCGTGGGCGGGAACTTGGCGAGGACCTCATCCGGAGCAAATTGGAGAGGTGAAGTTAGGGCGAGCTTTCGATCTTCCTCATTGGGTAGGAACGCGGGAATCATCCAGTCCATCGTCTTCTCGCTCAGGTAAGGTCCATCCTGGAAGATCTTGTATGTTTTGCTCTTGCTGTAGGTGTCTGTGACTGGGTAGAGAAGAACTATTTGGCCGATCGTGGATGGTAGGTTTCGGCTCTGGGCAAGTTGAGTCATTGCGATAGCCATATGTCCTGTTGACGGGTCAGTCGAGTCAATGTGTAAGAAAAGACAGACTTACCACCAACACTGTCACCAGCGAGGCCGAAACGATCAACTTTGAGATTGTACTTGTCTCCATTGGTTACGAAATGCTCCAACACACCATATACTTGTTCGAATTGAACAGGGTACTGAGCCTCGGGCGCTGGAGTGTAATAGGGAAAGACAACTGCGGCACCAGTTTGGCGCGCAAAGTCCTCCATCAAGGCTCCGTGCGCAGTGGGACTACAAAATGTCAGCATATTCCATCTGTCCCAAGAGGCTAATAGGTGTTCACCTTCCAAGAATCCATCCACCGCCGTGCGTATAGAAAATCATGTTCAGGGTACCTTGCGCATTTGCAGGACGGAAGATAACTGTAGTGACATCTTCTCCCTTCACGGAAACCTTGATCTCCTCGGTCTTGATATCGGAAGCCGTCTTGTAGTCCTGTATGCTTTCCAGAATATCGCGGGCTTCTTGATAAGTCTTGGTATACAAGGGTGGACCTTCGGCGGCAGCGTCTGCAAACTTGCGGTTGGTCGGGTCGAGGTAAGTGTCAGCCATGGCGAAAAGTCTTCAATAATGAATTGTTTAAATAATATGTGCAATTGAGAGAGTTTTGAGTCATTTCGGTGAGATATCCCAATATATTTCGGTCCTCTATATACCATGGGAAGCGCATTGCATCAGTGGCTTGCAAAGCACCCCGCATTTGATGTTATCTCCAGGGTTTAACATAAAGTAAACATCACGCAAGCTGCATAAGCAAGTGCTTATCTTCATCACTGCTTCCTAAGCGACAGAGCAATTCTTACAGGTCCATTTCTTTGGAAGGGGGGGCTGACAAAGCGATTATATCCAATGAGGGCTTGACATATGCGGGTTAAACTTAAACAGTAATTACTGCACAAAGAGTAATACGAGAACCGTATAGCTGGTCAATCTTGTGTGAACTTGGATTGGGACCAGTAATTCGATGTAACTATTTTTAGCCCAAAGGAAGGGACCAGCGGTTCACAGCACATCTAATACTTTCGGTTGGTCTGAGCTATGACGTCGCTTGAACTAGATTCAATGAACCGAAGCAGGGATAAGGTTTTTGGCATCTTCGAAACTACCGCTGTCACCCTCCAAATTTACTGCTGCGACTTTGATTACATCCTTCCTGGCTGACCCACTGCTAGATTTGCAAGGCGGAGTTTGGCTAAACTGGCAGATCTGTAATTAAGACGTTGGCTTATAATCTGTAACTACCCCGAAGTGAACGTATATCGACGTCTTCCCTCTCTTCAACCACATAGGTTAAATCGCCCTTTTACCATATCATTCAAGTCTGTAGCGTGCTTCCAGGTTTGATATCTGAAGGGGCTCATAGGCTGGCATAGCTACTCCATAGCAAGTAGAGGGCGTTAAACATATTGGTGATAAGTAGACCCGAGATGGATCTTCATCACGCCAGATGTAATGAACAAGATTCAAGGAAAAGAGTGCAAACAGAACGAAAGTTGTAGTTGCGGAGAAGAAGTTGTGGCTCATTTCCACAAGTTGTTGAGTTTTGGTTTGTCGAGAGTTCATGGCTGCATCGATTACTAACTGTCGAATTTATGAGTTGCTTTGTCAAGTCCCTGGTGTTAGGCCAGTCCAATCCTCAAATCAACCTCTATTACAAGATTAAAAGTAAAAAGTCTCTCCAGGAGCTGAATGTGCTGTGGTCACCGGATCAAGTGCGACGATGATTAACCTTTCAACACTCTTTGCACACCCGTGCTTGTCCTATCAGGGGTACAAACCCGGTTTGAGATAAAGCTAAGACGAAGAGCTCAGTTTCGACAGTGTCTTTATTGAAGATACATTCGAACTAGAGCACGGCATTAGCCAGTAACCTCTGGGGCCTATGGATAACCTGCTTTAGTAGTTTAGCAATCTAAAACTTGACCGTAAAACTTAATCGTTGGGCTTTTCTTCGTGTTCAGGATGACATCAAACACCCATCACTAGGCTACATCGCCAGACATACTCTACCTGCTATATCGCACCGGAGACACAGAACTAGAGGTACCAAGTATCTCTATGGAGGTCTTTCCTTCTCGGCTAATACCATATTAATCATTACGAGCCCCTTGTCTGCTTTATAGTAGAATGGATGATCTTGATCTTGTACTTTTCCACGAGTCTTAGGGGAAACTTTGGCCAATTCCGATTTCATCTAATCGTCCACTTCCAAATTCAAAAATCAAGGGCTGATGTTCCCAGTTTATATTCACTTCTGAATATCATTCCTAAATCTGAGCATTACAGCTCGACTTACGACCTATTGTAACGTCTAAATACCGAAAAGGCTATGTCGTTTATGTCGACAAGAGCTGGGCAACAGTGCTATCATGGCTAAGAAGATTTGCTACGAGCATCAAAGTTGATAGGATAACACCCTATCGAATGCCCGGGCAAGCCGTGGCAAGTCTTTATTGTAGGAACAGATCTTAATGTTATTTCTGTTTATTGAGTTTCGTAGTGTAAGATATCTTCATTTTATTTCACGCTTTAAATATAAATCCCTTCTGGCAAAGTTCGCGCATAACAATACAGATTAATACATGGAGGTTCATCCCATTGGGTATGCCTCTTTTCAGGTACAGTCGACAGTGTAAACGTACCAAGTCACTCATGCCTTGAAGGGGACGAATGCGCCATTGTCCCACTATCATTTCTGCATCAGCACACATCTATTGTCAATGCCGCGGATCTTTACTTACACACTTGAAGGCCGCGAAGCCTTGTGCATTGTCTTCAGTAAGTATCCCTTCAGACCGAGTACGTTCGACAGTTTTTTCATCCCCAGAGCAGTCGGGATTTTTGTAAAAGGTGCAGCTGGTACCAAACTGTGGGGTAAGAGAGTTTGTCTCAAAATCACCGATGCAACCTTGAGGACTCTCCCCGTCCATCGTCTCCTGCTCACATCCTACACCAGGGAGGCCCTGGCCGAAGACGCCGCAAGCTGAGGTTTTTACGTCTTGGGACAGGATACGGCGCAGTTGTGGAGGATTGCCGCCCGACTGGATCGTGCCATCGTGGGTGTTGGCGATGGCGACTGGAAGTAGATGTTAGTCGACCCATATCCTCAAGAGGAATTGGTAGAGGGGAAGCTTACGGCTCCAAGCGCTGGCAGAGTGGCAAGCAGCCAACGCGGTGATGACAGTTGAAAGAAAGTGCATCTTAATATTTGTGATAGGTGTTGAAAGGGCGATGTGGAGGAGACAGGTTCATGTAAATTGCAAACCGGACAAGTAAATATAAATACAAATACTCGTTGCTCTTCATTTCCACGTAACTAGTGCAAAGGAATGACACAGCCCGACTTCAGCCTCATTCTCGCATTGATCGCCATAGTTCATTTGAGCATATACCGCAATTTCCTTTTCGAAACTTGGCTGAGCCTCGTTGCTTTATTCCTGCAGGATTCACAGTGGGGCAATTCATCTTAATTCACTGCGTTGGTCTGTCTTAGTGCTGATGAAGGAAGTGGATCAAACAAGAGCTTGCTCATTCGATGGCTCGGACTACATTAGAGACCGACTGAATTGTTTGAACTGGTCATTATGGGGTGAGCCGCTCTTGGGATTTTGAAACATGTTTTTCAGCCAGTCGAAGCGTTAAAGACGTGGCTGTGCAAACCTTATATTATCGTCCTTTACCATGAGTCCGCGCACTCTCTTCGAACGCCCACATAGTAAATATCAACGACAATACCATGTAGATAATATGAAGATAGTAAAATAAGCAAACTATAGGGCCATTAGTCAATATCCTTTCATGTCATCTATTTCCCTCGGCCTCAAGGACTTGAACAGGAAACAAGCAATGTGCTATTCATAATCGCACTCCTTAAAATCAGATTGTTTGTCACGCCCATGCCAAAGCAAAATCATCGGCCGGTCAAGTATCCTTTCTATCCTTCAATGTCAGCCCTGAGAACATATTCGGAACGTCCTCGGGATCCGAAGGGTTTCCAAGCTGGGAAATAAATATTTCAGGAAACTTGAAAGGTGCTGGTGTGTGCTGTTTCACGGGTGTCTTAGCTCTGGGTATCTCTGACAACGCAGGGCCGTCGTCCGAAACCTTGGCTCTAATCGATACTGGTTGCAGGATACGCCTAAATTTGGCTGATAAGTTCTTCGAAGGAGATTCAGTCTTGGTAAGGCCTGGTACTGGGACAGGTTCAGGTTTGACCGCTGCTGGTTCCGGGCAAACCTCAAAATTAGCTGATGCTGGCTTCGGAAGCTTGACAGGTATTCGTTTCCGAGGTTTGAAACTGGTATTGGTTAGTTATAATTATCCCAAGGACGCTGAGAGTACATACTTCGTAGAGACGACAGGAATTAGGCTTTCTAATGGCATTAGGCTTTCGAATGGTATTACACCTTCTTCGGTAAGAACTCTCTGTATCAACCCATCTCGAACGTTCCATATACTCTTCACGAGGCTCACAGAGACCTCATTAATTGCTTCCATTATATCGCTCCCAGGATCGGTCATTAACCATTCTATCAGGAATCGAGGTAGTGAAACAGCACTTAATTCCTGTGACGTTTTATCACGCGGCACGTATATGCGTAGTCTCGCGTCTTCCTTAACTATGTGGAGTTGGCCTTCCAGCTGATGAACCACTTGAGAGCCATCTGCTAGAATTATCTTGACTTCTCGAAAGATGCCAGCAGTCTCGATAAATCTGGATCCCTCCAGTTGTCTTAGAAGTAGCTGCCTCTGCTGTAAAGTCTTTGTTCTGGGGCTTCGGTAGTGACTTGCTATCCTAGAAATAAAAGTGTCAATATGTATGCTAGTGTTGAAATGTCGAATGGGGTCAGGTAATACCGTAGGAGGCCACGAGCTTTCTCTGTCGTGATCCGACCATCAAGAAGTGTCGGGTAGGAGCCTTGAAGGAAGCTAGACTCCTCAACATTCCAAGATAGATAGTGACACTCAAGCTCAGCCCACTCCAAGAAGGGCATAAGGCGCGCTATATCGGACAGTGAGAAGTCAAGAACTGGGATCGTGTTCTTGAACACGTCCAAGTGTGGTCGATCTATAATATAGAAATCCGCATCAACAGCACAAAGCCGGACCTTGCCATCTTTGCCCCTCACGGGCAGTATCTTCTTCGACAATAGCGGCGCAGAATCCAGTGTTCTCCCCTTTTCCGCGATTACGGCACTCAACGTGAGCAGCATTTCCTTAACAGTATCAACCGAGTCACTTGTAGGTTCGTAATGCAACAGGTTTTCATAAGAGGCGCAGGATTTTTTGACGCCTAGAAAACCAACAAAAAAGTCTTCGAGACCTTTAAACTCGTCGCTCAGATTGACACAGCCCGGTATTGAAGATTGCAGGCCGGGACACCAGATGCACTCGGCCTGCTTATACCATCGTAGCGTATCACCACATCGCATTGCAATGTTCGCACTAACGACAAACGCAGACCTTGAAAACATTAGACCCTCGTAGGCTAAACAGCGGTACAAACTTACCTGAGTTTTGTTTTTTCATTATCCGAAAGAATCTCTAGTGAATCGTTGATAGTTTCATAATTCATCCTCGCATCATCCTCCCATTGCGAAGCTACGGGGCCAAAAGTCGGGCTCAACCGTAGAAGATATATAAGATCGAGGTAGGCGGATGATCCTATAATGCCAAGTGTAGTACTGAAAAACTGCAGGATTGTGGTAAGTTCTTCTTCTGTGGTGTTCCAAGCAGGGTTCAATGGCAGTAAACTTGTCTTGAGGAGCGCGCTCTGCCAATGATCAAGTAACCTCATTCGATGTGGCTGCGAGTTAGATGCACTCTGCCAAGACGATACGCTCGCAGTTCTGAGGGCACAGTCGCTGGGTCTTTTCCAATGCTGCTTTGGACTTTGTACCAGTTTGTGCTCTTCAAATACCTCTCTGGACACATTTAGTGCCCTGCATCTACTTCGTAACGTTTGATTCATGATTCAAGACTTGCTCACCTGATCTTTTCCCTGTTGCCTTTATCGCCACCATAGGTTATTTGAATGTGGAGGTATAGGCTTAATATTCGTTCTGGACACTTCTGAGACCAGTGCCAGAGGGGCCTTTCCGCTCGGATTGTTTTGAGAATATTGAGGTACAGGTCCAGGTTCTCCTCGTTTCCGACACCAAGATGCAACGACAGAAATGCCCACGCATCGACGTTTTCTTCGAGAGACCAGAATTTCTGGAACTGAAGGAATGGAAAATTATCGTCAGGCAGTATGAATTTCTGAACAGCAGCGCGTAATCTACGCGTAGGAAGGTAAGTGGTCGAGAGTGGTCGTTTCACACCATCTTCGCAGAGAACTAAAGTAGACTGCAATGAAGTCAAGACAGCTGGGATCTCAGCTGCCCTTGCTCCATCCTTTTCCCAAGCAGCGCGTAGGTGGTTCAAAAAACTTTCAGGATACCGACTAGCAATTTTGGCGATCTCTGGGCTTAGACATGAGTTATTGCCCTCGCCAAATAGTTGCGCGTCACCGGCATCCATTTTCGCATAAGTAGGAGTAAGACTTCTAGAGATTAAATATTGGAATTCGTTTGAGGCATTTTACTTTCGAGTATTTATTGAGGAGGCGGGGTACTGTACTGGCTGAGCCCCTTTTATGATTTATCACCCTGCCTCAAACCCCTGTAGTAGCTGAGCCAAGCACTTTGTTGGTTGTTGGTTGTTGGCTGTTGGTTGTGGGTTTATCGTCCTCTTACTCGTCAATTGAAACAAAACCCCTGCTTAGTGATTTAAGTAATTTCCAGCTCTTTTGTTATCTTAGCAAACAAAATATATACTATCATGGTTCTTTTTATGTTTAGCTCAGCCGGATTAAGACAGAGTTGTAAGTAAATTTCTCTGTTGAGAAACTCTTGTCGTATGACCGAAGGTAAATATCAAAGAAAACATTGGTTCAACCAGCTCTAATACATCCTACTCCTACCCACTTAGCCCATACAGTCGGCCGACAAAGAGGTAACGTCCATAGCCTATCTTAGCAACTCATTCCCGAATAAGGTCGAGAACACCTAATTTTTACAGGCCTGGGACCTTTCTAATGATCCACTCTTATCTGATGTGACAGTCACGGCGCTTTTACATGCAGTGCGTACTACCAAGGGGGCTAAGAAAAAAGCGCAAGAATACAGTATATTTCGTCAGATTCATCAGCAAAGGATTCTTCCATTCTTCACTTCTTCCTCATAGAATAAGTTTAGCCGGCTTTAAAGCTATTCTCTATAATCCAAATATTCTTATATTCTACTTAGAGATATCTAATTTACGTTATTCTAATATATCTGGGCTAGCCTCCTCTAATTAAGTATTAGAAGCTCACAGCTAAAGGCGACTAGTTTGGCCAAGTTAAAATCATCCCATATAATACGGGGAGGTGGTATTATACCCCTAAAATCTCATCGCGGATTGGTTTCCTCGAGGCCTCTAGCCTTATATCTTAGCCGCTCAAGCTTCAACCTATTATAGTAGTTATTAATAGCATATTAGACCCTACCATAGGTTAGATAGAGGCTATTATTATAGCAGAGGGTTATTAGGTCGAGATTTATTATATACTACGAAAGAGGTTAGTAATATAGACCAAAGGGTAGAAGACTAAGGGTTAATTAACTAATTAGTCTTAGCTACTTAATAGATTAATAAACCGATAGGAAGTTATAAGATTTAATTAATTAACTTATTATATTAAATAGGTTATTAGATAAAGGAGGAAAAGCTAGCTTTTATATATATATAACTATATAAGTTATATATATATATCTATCTTCATTAGAGTTTACTTAGTATAAATAACTTCTATTATATTAATCTTATTTAGCTTTGAGCTTAGAAAAGATTATCTTATTATTAATAATATAAAGGAAATTAAAAGGTCTGGGCTTAATCAAGTTTAAGGTTAAAGCAAAAAAAGAATATCTAAATTATAGCTTCTTAACCTACTCGCTATTACCCTCTCCTTTGCATTAACTCTCGCCGCAAATCATTTCAGCAAGGCCCAGCACGCTATAAGCAAGTCTATCGAGGTCTACTATAACACACGCTGGCAAATGTGTAATGATACCTGTTGCACTTACTAGCATGCTTATAACACAATTGGTTCCAAGACGATTAAGAGACTAGCATATATCACTGTTAAGGTCGAGCTTAGTCGTAAGAACACGTGTGGTATGAGTGAATTTAAAGATTGCTGGGTATGTTATTTATTCTATTCATCGAGGTTGTGCTGACTCGTCGTACGACTGAGGATACCAGCGAGTAAGTTTCCAATGAAATATTAATAATGTGCATGGCTATTCTAGGAATATTACTAATCAGAGTCCGAAATGTATTTTAAGCAGCTGATTAGAAGGTGGAGGCCAGTGGCTTGATTGATAGCACGACTTGTCGTCTAATTGTTTATCATATTGCCCAAACAGCACGAAGGGGGAAGACCTCGCAACTACAACTCTATGAGTAGACATGTTCACTAGTCGCAGTGTACGGGTCTTGAGATTATCTTTAAAGGAACAGCGTGGATCTCAGTATGAGCCAGTTAATAGCTACTCATAATAAGGTCGCAAGGGTCAGAGGAGTTCCTTTCCCTTTTTCTTCGCACAGGGCAGAGACCATTGGCACAATATCCAGGCAGTTGACTCTTCTAGCTGTCCGGTCAAAGTTAGAGCTTGTACTACAGATCCTTCCTTCTGGTACCCTTCTTTGAGGCTGCCACTGTCCTCTCATCGAAATGGGAAATTTCCTAGAAGCCAATGTAGCATCACGTGTGGTTCAGCCCTCTAATTGGGAACTAGTATTATCCATAGCGCGACTAAGTTTGAGTAATTATAAACGATACAAGTTCCATGGCTGGGAATTTTGTGAAGACTGAGGGCCTAAGCGTAGTGACTGTGTTGTATGTGTTAAGACTATTTGGCGGTGATTAACGTGTCTTTGGACGTGGCTCCATATATTCAGGCCACGTAAAAGCAATGGATTTCTGGGATTGCGTCTGGGAGTAGAGCTGTAATATAGTTTTGATAGCAACCCCGCTGTTTCTCATGCTAACTTACTTCTGCTGACCTGCGGGTCACTCACTCCACCAATCAACCGCCAATTTCGGCATTCTTTTTACGGAACGTCGCTCGGACGGCGGTCAGAACACTGAAGGCTTGGCTTTGATGAATACTAGACGCCAAGTCGTGAGATATTCCAAATTCAATTCGGTGGTGGAGCTGTTGAAAAAGGGAGGTTGGCTGAACCATGAACTGACGAATGAAAACCTTGTTCCCTGGGTTCAGTGCCCTCGCGACGGATTGAAGTCTGGCTAATAGCCGTTTCTAAACGTGGAGCAGGGAGCATCACCTCTCGAAGAGAACTGTGGGGTAATGGTGAGTGAGAATGGTGTGGATGTGGGATGGTGAAAAGCTGTAATTGTGCCCTATGCTCACACCCCGCTGGCGATGGTTGCACCTAAATACAGTAAACACTCGCTATCGCTCTCGCCAACATCTCGGATATGGTAAGTAGACGTGCCAGTGGAAACCAACGTACTGGTTATTAGCATACCTGCCTATAAAGTTGGAGGATTTTACATTTGGAACGTATCAAGGCCTCGGTCTTCGGTATCGCTTACGCTTACGATGTTAATGAATTGCAGGACATCTGGAACTCGGTCAGGGCTAACGAACTTTTAGTTCACATCATCTCTTGGTAACTAATTTTCTCACTTCTCATACCTGTATGTAGAAGTCAACAATAGCGACGATCGTACATGAGGAAACTTACCGCCTTCTTTTGCTTTTCTTCCAGCATAGCCTGGGGTGACGATGATTATGGGTAAGACGGCCCCGCTACCCCTCAGACAGCGAGTCCAAGACATAACCAGGCTGCATCTATTGGCCGCCTTATTACCACCACCCAATGCTACTGTAGCGGCAGACGGCCCTATAAGCGCTGGGCCGTGGGTGTGTGTCTATTCCGAGATCCGAAGGATGCAGCCCCCATCAGGATTGACGCAGTCACCTTTCATGTGAAACAATGCAGTTTGGATTTTATTCAACGATTCTTCCTTGGCATTGATTCTTGTAAACCAACCCTACAGGGCCTCAATTTGGACACAGCCCACCTTCCTGAACTGCCGTCTTACGTGAGCTTTGATTCAATCGAGTGCACCCTCTCGGGCGTCTGTGAAACTCCGAAACCTAATGCAAGAAACAAGTTGCCGCATTCCGGCATAAGATTATCTCGTATTACTCTCCACGCTCAGTGCCCGTTGAAGCATCTTGCTTAGGGCCAATCTGCATACTAGGGAGCAAAAAGAAGGTGTACAGTGAGAGGTTTTGGACCTGCTGGAGAATCTAGTCTTCAAGGGGACATATTTATCTCGGAGGCGGGATGAGAATGCACGCTCTAAGGAAGAAACTGCGGCCCGCGCCGCGGGGAGACTTCCGGTGACGCGTCTAGCCAATCAGCATACCTTGTTAACTAACTTTCGACGGATAATTTCGGATTCCAGCCTCTCGCGAGCCAGGCAGCCGGCAGCTAGAAGTCCTTCGGAACGTCGGGAAAGCTTCCACAGGTCGACAGTTTCACCTGTCTGGTATGATTTTTCAGACTCCGATCAGTCATAGAGCTACCAAATGCCTGTCATGACCCTGCATTCGGATGAGAGATTGTGCTCCGACATCCGGGGGCCGAGACAGCAGGTTACTGCCTCACTGCCACTTGTGTCACCAACCAAGTGATCAGTCTTAAAGAGAACATGTACTATAGTGGTGTTGCTATTTCAAGCATGTCACAAGGCTCGAAATACTAGGAGTAAATATTAAACCAAGCATTCAAGGGGTTGTCGAAGCGCTCCTTGTGTACAAGGAAGGATCATGTGAGATATAGCAGTATTACGTTTGTTGAACCGTTCTAGACATAGTCAGCGGTCGACTGACGTATCCTTCGGAGCCTATTGGGTAGTCTGGGCATGAATGTAACAGGTACGGTTCAGCCTATAGAGTTCAAGAGCGATGTGTGCCGCTGTCCTACATCACGGCTCTGCGTGTAGATCATCCAGGGGTCAAATTTTGAACTACACGCTCGGTCCCGAATTTTGATGTAGGATCCGGATAGGTCGGACATAGTCCTAGACATTGTTTTGAGTCGATTGTATTCTTTCACTCAGACTCGGACTGTCGGTGGACGTGCCACTCGCATTTGTATGCTCGGACTGTATCATGTGAGAGCCAAGTATGTAAGCGAATCCTTTTATACACGAGTGGAGCAAATCAAATCCATACCTCCACAAATTCAAGTCGCTATGTCTTGTGCTTTGATGGTTCTGTATTTGTGTCAATGGTGCTAATTGTAGTCTGCTTGACTGGTGATTTGTTGATTCCAAAACACTTAGTGCTCACTGCCGCCGTGTGAAATGGCGCAGTTTGCAATCTGAGCCAATGAATATTACTCTCGTCACCTATTGTCTTAGTTACATAACGAGGCGAAGACCTTTTGGGAGGATTCGGGTGCATGTGGCAAAGTCAGACTAAAGGCTGTAAGTCTAAGAGACGGGGAGATACACACTGCTTTGGGATATACTCAATGGGCCTTTATGAGCAGGACTGTATTCGTGGCCCTTGAGATATCTATAAGAGTCCTTGGAGCTCCCAGCTTTCTGGAAATATCATCCCTCTCACAACAATAACTTTCACCCAACACAAACAACACAAACACAAAACCGTAACCATGAAGGCTACTTTCTTCGTCTCCCTTCTTCTCTCCCTCAGCGTCACAGCTATGCCTGAGGCCGACACTGTCACCATCAAGGAGGGCGAATTCACCTACACCGGTATCGACAAGGTATGTAACAGTAATACTCGTTCATCTCGAGTCTCCACCATCCGCCACTCTACCTTCAAATCAAGCAACTAACATGAACATCTACAGCCCCTCCTCGCCCTCCGCGGCCTCGAGGCTCGCTGCAGCTGTTTCCCCTGCTACTCTCCCCACGCCGACTGCAGCCCCGGAAAGTGCCAGTGTGCTGGGGACTACGGCTGCTGGTCTTGCGGCGGTGGTCGCATGCAGTGCCAGCCCGGACCTGGCTCTGGACAGTGCTGGACCTAGATTCTCATCTGAGTGCGCTGCTGCGAGCTGCAAAGCGACGCGCGGAAGCCTCTTGAGTACGGAAGTCAGTATTATCTGGACTGGATTACTGTTGTCATTCGTAACGCCTCATCAACATCACATATCTCTGCAGTAGATAGACACTCGTTAGCAAGTTACAATGCAATGATGGCATAAATAACACCTTTGCAATCCTGCTTAAGGTTGAAAATAGTAGTCACCACGTAAAGTGCTTCTTGATTATTTAAATTTCTGAAATCTACAGAAGGATAAATGCTTAAAGTAAAATACTCCGTTCACATCCAGGTGTATCTCTATAGGCTGGTGAAGCTTAACTGTGACTAGCCTACTTACATATCTGCTGTATCCTTCAAGTGGGCAGGGAGGCTCTTCCGATGTATTGAATTTGGTCTGATATAATAAAAGCTCCTATCATCCGAAATATGTTAAATCCGGCCTAGGATTTTCAGCAAAACAAGGGATTACCAAAAATATAGCTTGCAGATCATGCCTTTCTCTTAGTGCTCTGCCACCTTGAGGCTGATATATGTGGTGGATCGGTTAGCAGCTAATAAACACTAGAGCACATAGATCAGAGTAGCCTCCCTAACTCCGAAGAATATCAGATACGATTAACGATTTATATACGCTTCTTACATCTTAACTGCATACCAGCTACGCCACTGGGTTTATTAATCTCGGTATATAAAAAGTACCTAAAGAAAAATTTTCTAAGGCACTACTGATAAGTAAAAAGCTGGCTTGTTTCTGAGCATTGAATGCTACTAATTATTTATGTACTTGTTTGCAAGTAGTTTAGTAGCTTAAAATACACTAACCAAATAAGACAAGGTTCGTCATATCCGCTCCAAAGACGAAGATAGTTTATTTGCGAAAATGAGAGGCCGTACTAACAATGGTTGGATTCTTAGAGGAAAATGGGCGACACAGCAATACTTCGGCAGCATCCAGACCTTATCGATATGACCAAATTCGCTCAACTTTTAGAAATGGACGATGATGACCGCCAATTTGAGTTTTCTTCTTCTGTCTGTATAGACTGGATGGAACAATCCAAAGCTGTTTACTCACAGCTGGATGAGGCGATGTCAGTTAAGTTTGTCAACTTATTGCCTACCGAAACGAGGCTATAGGCACCAATATTCTAACTCATTCTAGCAAGGGTGCTAAGTTTGATAAACTATTTTCGCATGCTAGATTTCTCGAAGGGTCAGCCAAGTCCGTTGGTGCGATAAAAGTTACTGGTATTTCTGAGGTGCTCAAACGTCTTGGAAAACGCCAGGATGCGACAAAAGCGGATATGCAGGATGATAATAGAGTTTTGCAAGAGGCTAACGTTGTATTGATCGAAGCAAAAGTTGCTCCTGATCAGACCGCCGCAATTTTTCGGAGATTCTACACTCTCGGAGATAATAAAGAGGAGTGACACAACTACGATAGAGAGAGTGGCCATGATGACAAGGATGATAAGTATTAGAGTAGATAAGTACTAACTAACTGCTTGCTATTTATGCCCAAGTAATATATTGAGATGAGAGTATATCAAAGGCTTCCATCTATAGGGTAATCCCGTATAAGCTCTCGTATCCCCGAATTAGACACAAGCTTGGCGGTTTCACCTATTAATAGCATCTCCTGCTGAGTAACTAGCGCTACAAATACCAGGAAAAAAGCCAGCAGGTAAAAAGCCCCACCAGCCCACCACCCAATTTGATCTCTCACATCCGCCATGTCCGAAAGCAGACAAGAACATGAAGCTGTCAAGAGTCACACCCTGCATGCTCTTGGCAGCGGGCTGCCAGGCCGCATATGTGCAGTTCCTCGACTGCTCTGACAGAGCGAATGCGTCGTCGCTCATTCCGGAGAGCTTTCGTGCGGCGGTTGTGCCTGGGAGGGATGCTTTTAACTGGCAGTTTGATGTTATTGTTGCGCAGATTGGTCGGAATGCCTGCGAGATCGACTCTGCGGATATTCTACCCCGGTTCACCGTCGTGGATTATGGCCACGACTCTGAGCAGGTCTCGGGGCGGATCGTCAATACGTCCTGCTACGCTACTGAGAGGCTTGGCTCAAGGGCTAAATTCACCATTGCGTCTACATTCAACCGCTCAGCTCTACTCGATACATTCAGAACGACCTTGGAACTAATATCCAAAGACCACACAACACTCTCCTGCGTCACAGCGGTACTAACTCCCGCGGCCCCTAAAACAATACGGCTTCTCAGTCTAGGGCTACCCATCACTACATTTATTTTGGCCTGTATCGCGGCATGCTGGCCAGTTCCTAAAAGCGTCAAGTCCACTGTTTCGAAAAGCACACGCGTTGCGCGCCCTATCGATCTTCTCGCCTATATACAGTTCATCTTCTTCTCGGGTGCCTTCAGCCTCCAATACCCCGGTTTCTTCCAGCCTCTCGTAGGTCTCTGTAGCTGGTCTACTTTGATGCTACCAGCGGGAGTGGTAGAAGCCACTTCTCCTTATGCGCGAGCTGGTGTTCAAGATGGCATCTACGAGCACAATGGGACTATCACTGGTGCTCCGGGTTTGGAGTTGCTGACGCAGATGACTGGATCGCCGGTCAAGCGTCAAAGCTGGATGAACACGCTTGTTCTATCCCTTCTGGTCTTTTTCTTTCTTTACGTTGCTGCATATATCAGCTACCGACTCAGTCATACTAGTAAAGAGTCACAGTTTCGGTCTGCCAAGCTTGGATCCCAACTGAAGAACCAGTATTGGGCTGTGGTGAGACTCTTCCTCAGCTGCTTCATGCTACCACTCAGCGCTTGGGCAACCTACCAATTCCACGAAGGATACGTGTTCGGGTACCAGACTTCGATAATGGCCATGTTGGTCTTGATATTGCTTCTAGCAAGCTTTTGGTGGAGTTGGTCGCAGGACTCCGAAATGGGATCTCTTATCATTCAGAGCCAGAGTCGCTCAGATGAATACCAGAAGGACGGAAATCAGTATTACGCGTTGGTACTGTTTTCACTCATGCTTCTCCGTGGGAGCGTCATTGGAGGCTTGCAGACCTACACCTCTGTACAGATTGGTATTCTTCTCGGTTGTGAGGTGATCCAACTTGCATCAATGTCATGTTGGACTGGGTTCTCGTGCTTCATATCTCCTGCTGGCACTCTATGTGTCTCAAGACTTGCTTTGTTCTCGTTGAATATTGGCTTCCTCCCTGGCGTCGCAAACCACTCAGGCAGAATGCGTGTGGCGTATATCATTCTCTGTGGTCATTTGGTTATTTTGGTTTGCATATTTCTTCTTCCCACCGCCTTCGACCTGATCAAGCTCGTACACCGCAGTTGCCACATCGAAGCTGCAGACGTCGACAAGGAAGGCTCAATACCGACTGGGCAATCCTTTCGGCTCTTTGGGTTGTCTTTGGCTCAACACCAGAAGACTGTCAGATCGCTGCCACTCGACACTGATGCCGCTTTCAAACAATCCCCGCATATCCAACCAGATCCTAAGAAGCTCTTGCTAGAAATGATTGTGAAACGAGAGACCGGTATCTTCTCGCAGGAATCAGTTGATACCATAGCACCTGAAGTCCTCTCTGGGTTCTTGAAAGATGTACAAGGGGAGATTGATGTAATTGACTTCTGCAAAGACCTAACAGTTTTCACCAATTCATCCAGCACACTCGTTGATGCTAAAGAGCCTAGTTTCAACATTAAACCAATAACAGAAACATCGTTCAACGACCTAGCTACGCATCTCTTATCTGAAGAAAACCTGGGTTTTCGGAGCAAACCATTACACCATGATCTGGACCATCCAATCAACGAATACTTCATATCCAGCTCTCACAACACATATCTCCTCGGTCGCCAAGTTGCCACTCGTTCTAAGCTTGAGGGTTATGTCACGACACTCTCCCAAGGATGTCGGTCTGTAGAGGTCGACTGCTGGGATGGCAGAGATGGACAACCCGTTGTTAAGCATGGATATAGTTTGACCAAGTCCATCAGTTTTCGGTCTGTTATCACAACTATTAAGGAACACGCCTTCGCTGCTTCAGACTTGCCTTTGTGGTTGTCATTGGAGGTACATTGCAGTCCACCTCAACGAGACATCATGGCTCGTGTCATGTTGGAGATATTTGGATCCAGCCTGGTTACAGAGCGATTACCTGGTGCTTCGCAGGCACTCCCTTCACCGAATCAATTGAGAGGCAGGATCTTACTCAAAGTCAAGTTTCCACCAACTGTGGATATTCAAGATACCAACCGAGATCTCCTGCAAGACCTAGCTGTCTACGGTGCAGGAAAAAGGCTACCTCGTGACGGAGCATTTGATACCAACCGCAATTTCATCTACTCAGTTTCTGAGACAAATCTCAAGAAGCACACCACCAATAAGCAACCGCTTGGACTGACAGATACAAACCATATGATTCGTGTATACCCAGATCCAAATCGCGTCGACTCATCCAACTTCAATCCCCTTAAGTGCTGGGGGCATGGTCTTCAGATGGTGGCCTTGAACTACCAGACAGATGACTTTCACATGAGCTTGAACCAGGCCTTGTTTCACGGAAGTTCTGGATACGTACTCAAATCACAGTCAGAACCGAAGCAGATTTGTATGCAAGTTGATGTTCTCATGGTACGAGGATCGTCTAATCTGGATCCAATCTATGTTGAGATCGAGCTTCTTGCACCCGATGCGTTGAGTCCGAGAGTTCGTACCACGACTATGCCTGCTCAGGGCACAGATATTGTGTTCGACCAGAACCTGACCGTCGCTATTGAGACGAAACACCCCAGCCTGATGTTTCTACAGTGGTCCACTAAAACCGTCTCAGGTGTTCAACTCAGTTCAAGTTTAGCAAAGGTTGATAACCTGAAGAAGGGCTATCGGCTGTTACCTCTCAGAGGTAAATCACGAAGTGATACGAGAGATGGAGAACTGTTTTGTAAGATTAATTGAGAAGCGATATAGTTTATAATACCCCAGACACAATTTCTAGCAGCCGGAAACTGATGCAAACGTTCGGGAAGTGTGTGCAGAAAGAGAGCTGAACACGGTGCAACGTCTGAAATCTCTACAACGATCGCAATTATAGATTTTTCTAACGACAGCCCATTTCACATACGACCATACCTATCAGAGAACTCGGGATCCCGTCCGCTCTCCCATAGATAAGCTGGTAAGGGGCGGATTAGTAGTTGGGTCG
>ONZP01000247.1:0-31386 GCA_900312805.1 Fusarium torulosum
CCTATAATATCTACTAATATAAACCTAATATAGACTAGTTTATCCCTTAGGAAATCTAACTATTATAATAATCTATTTAATAATATACTATCCTTATTACCACTTATATAATATTTTATAATACTATTAATATATTTCTAGTATAGTCTAGTATATTACCTTAGAAATATCTCTTATTTTATTTAGCTTACTTACTTCCTTAGCTTACTAGGTGTAATACCCTACTGAAGGCGCCCTGGTCAGGGCCTTTAGAGGCATTATATACCGTTGTGGAGGGCAGTCTGACCGAAGGTCAGCATTAATTAATCTTTTGGTTGAATTAGCGCAGCGGGCACTCTCCCTCGTTGTGTTACACTAGGTTATTATAAACATTAGTAAATTTCCTCCTCCCTTCTTTAGCACATTCCAGTATAAGACAACTAATGTCTCTTAGACACTACCCCTTGTCTCGAAGGGATAACTCCCAAGGGATGTAATACCCCTAATAAGACTTATGCGATAATGCCCATCTGCTGTCTAATCCCTTCTAGCCTGTGTAAACTTTAACTTCTTAACTTACACGATATTAAAATCTCAATCTACGTCTTTTCTGCCGCACACCACATCTATTCGATGTTTCTGAATGCGGCACCGTATATTCCTTCCAAGCATCATGATACTGGATCTATTAGGCCTTCGAAGAGGTATGGCCTTACCTCAGGCCGTAGTATGGATGTAACAGCAACTACCATTAACAGAACAAGTCCTCTAGATTTCAACTTCGCTAAGATGCAACCTCTTGTCACACACAGTACCTTTCTCGAACCTCACGAAAGGACACCCAACTGTTCAGGGGATCGCCCTTCCACTTTACGGCTAGAAGGCAACGATCGAAGCGCCCTAAGATTCTCCTCTAATGCCGGAATAATTGAGCATTATTCACAATCCTGGCTTGGCGTTGAAACAGCGAGCGCTTTAGAGGATATCCATAATTCGGAGCACACACGACTCGTTGGTACAACTACCTACCAGAGCCCACGTTGGCCTTTCATCAATGACGATGGTCTTAATCTAAACCATCCTGCGGTTGTAGAGCCTCTATTTCCTCCATCGCAAGCCTCTGTTGAGCAAACGAGACAATGCCATACGATAGACGAGGACCTTGTGGACCTAGCTACATTGTATGTCCCGCCACTTGAAGCTGTACCTGAAGCGTTCACATCAGAGGCCCCGTTATCGAAACCTTCAGCTTCATATCGCCCCCACGGAAAAGTCATGACCTCCGCCGAGTTCGAAGCTCTACAGAAACGAAGAGCTCGCGAAGATGCCGAAAGACGGTTCTATGACGTGGAAGATAACGATGACAAGGTTGATGATGACTGTTTAGATGAAGCAGATATGATAAAAAGGCAGAGAGTCCAACGGAAGAAGCAGCAGGCATACCTAGACGGCTACCGGCAACGGATGATGAAGACGACAAGGGGACGAGATATTCCACCTTTGCGATCTCATTCCCGAGTTTCTTCATCGTGGTCAATGAAATCTTTCAGAACCTTTCGGGGCCGCCTGGAAGATGTGCCAGTTCCAGCTGAGGGTGACGATGACGATGACGTACCATTGGCACTACTCCAGCTTCAGCGACATTCTGAAGTCAAACCAGACTCGCTTTCTATGGCACAGACCCAGCCGGGTATCAACCTTGGCCGCCATGCCTCCAACTCGCCGATGCCTGCCTTCGCGAGGAAATTGCCACAAGATCCATTTCCCGTAAATGCCTCCAACGCGTGGCCAATGAACCATCAGCAACTTGTTCCGGGTGGACTAGTTGGCGTGATAGCGAGTGAGGAGCGTGCTAAGGCAATGCGTCGTGTAGCCCCAAGTCATGGCTTCCAACCCCTCCCTGACACAAATAACGCCTTCAATTGGAGAGCACTATCTCATCCGCAAGCACCGGTAGCTCCATCATACGGGATGTCAAAAATGCAGATACCGATGCCCCTGTCACGGCCGCAGACTCCCGTCGCGGTTCCACAGCTGCCCTATGCTCCTCAAAGCCATGAGATGTTCAACTTCCTGCAAGCTCAAGCCGAGTTCCTGCGTACTATGGCTTCTATGAATCAGCAAAGAAGCAACCAGCCTTGGGATACTTCCTCCTCTCAGCAGTCGGTTATGAACGTGGGCTTTCCCGGCACTGGCTCAACCTACGCGCCGTCAAACTACACCCCGTCAAACTACGCCCAGTCAAACTACGTCCCATCAAACTATTCAAGGTCTGCTTACCAGCACCCTGTGGGATACGCACCGTCAGTCGCACCGTCAGAACGCAATACCGTGGGACTACCAAGTCGCTATAGATCTGTCTCCAAAGTTGTGAATCAAATGCGAGCGGACAACCGTGTTCACCAGGACGATACAGAGAATATCAACACATTGCGTTTCAAACACCGCGATGAGCTAGACAGAGGCACTCTACTGCAGGAAGACAGCACTGATGAGGAAGACGATGAAGCCTTTTGGAGAGCCAAAAAGGCAAAGAAGGATAGGAGGAAAGGTATATGGATTCGGGAGAATGACTTGGGAATCAACCCAGAATGGATTAGCTAAGAGGGTATATCATAGATTATTGTGCATGCGGACAGTGAGCCTGTAGACAAAGTAATTATGATTAATTATAGATATAGATAGAGGTCGAGTTTTAATTTAGAGGATAGTAATGTCACAGTTAATGTTGGAACTCTGGAACTGTACTGACGATTAAATGTTATACTTAGTATAAGATTATGCAATACTACGTGTTTATACTATAACAGAATACCTTATAATTGATTAAAGACTGTTTTGACTTAGTGATGTAACGGAAGGGTATCTGAGTAAATTAACAGAATATTTAAATTATCCATATCATTTGAAAACTCATAAACAAGGACATGCAGTTAGTTTCTATATGATGAGCGGAGTATTTAAGGCTGTTAAGCAATTAATATGTTACTGTTCAGAGTCTATGATACAATGTGTGTTGGAAAGCGGAATCTAGCTTTCTTAATTTCATATATATATGTATATTTGATAGTGATCAGACCTTTAAAATATCAAAGCTGTATCTCCTCTTTCACATTTACTTTACGAGTTTTAGGTTTCGACTTATTATTTAATAGTTGAGGTGAAATGTGTTAATCTAGTTCTGCACAAACTGTACCATATCACACACTTGCCACTATGCAGATATTTGTTTACAATAACAATCATGACTTGATTTATATGAAGGCCTTTGAAGAGGCATTATTTAGTAGCATAATATAACTATAGTGACTAAGTAATATATTTATTGATCCTGGCTTAGCTTTCATTTGTCATTCCTCCTTGATCAGAAGCCGCGCGTCGTCTTTGCGATGCCAAATCAACCACCGGCCACAGCAAGGCACAAACAATTAAGAACGTGATCATAATGAGTAAGAGAAAAGTATCGGCGAGTCCGAGCGTCTTCTCGTGGATAAGGTCCTTGCTTTTATTCCTCAGTTGACTGCCGAGCCACAATTACTCTTGGCCCTGTGCCGATGCATCCGGTTGCCAAGTTGCCGGTGTCGCCGACATCCATTAACATTGACATCAACTGCGCCACCTTCGTTGCCTAGCATGAGATCACATCAGCCAAGCACGCTATACTGGGCCAATGCTGAAAGGCTTGATGACGACAGTTCCTACTTAAATGAAGCTTGATCCCTTACTCCTCGGTATAGTTATATCATCATAGAATTAAACATCACTCGTACAGCATTTGCCCCAAAACGTTTACACCGAATCATCTAGACGGAGCTATACCTATTAACCCAAGGACAAAAACCGTCAAACATGTCTGCTCAAGATTACTATGGTGGTGGCGGTGGTAGTGGCTCCGGCCAACAACAGCAACAGCAAAGCTACGGACAACAGCAAGGCTATCCCCAGCAGGTAAGTCACCACATGAACAATCAACAATTAGGCTTAACATACTCACCTGAGCTTCCCGTAGCAACAATACAGTCAAGGATCTAACTATGGCTCTCAACAACCCGGCTATGACAATAGAGATTACACCCACAGCCAACAGCAAGGCGGACAATACGGAGGGCAAAACGTCTTTCAAGGTGGCCCGGGAGGTCCCGGGGGACCGGGAGGCCCTGACGGCGAGCGTGGCTTAGGTGCTTCACTTGCTGGAGGAGGTGCTGCTGGATGGGCTGCTCATACAGCTGGAAGTGGCCTCCTGGGTAGTCTCGCAAGCGCAGCCGCGGGAGCGGTCGGTGCAAACTTCCTCGAGCACAAGTTCAAGAAGCACAAGAAGAACAAGAACAAGAAGCATCACAGGGACGGGAGGCCTCGAGCTTTTACCGGGGACTCAACTAGCAGCAGTGACTCTGATTCGGGTGATGACCGTCGTCGGCGAAAGGATGACAGCGACTTGGCATACGGTGACCGCTCTCACCACCAGAGCTCTTCTCACTATGGAGGTTCTAGCCATCATGGTGGCAGCCATGGGGGCCGAGACCAGAGTTATGGCGGCCAGAACTACGGAGGTCAGGGGGGTTATGGGCATCAGGGCCAATCAAACTATGGGGGGCCTCGTTATTATTAGATACCTATGATAGTGCACCGAGTGGAAGAGTCGAAATGCCAAACGGCTGTAATGGTTTGAACATTAGGCTTGCGTGATATGCGCCTGCATATAGCGTACAAATATACCATGAACTCAACCATCTGTTGCCCAAACACTTAGAGGAAACAATCTCATCATAGAACCGGATGCCGACATCAAAGATATCCAGAAGGGTCTGGGGTTGTCGAAAATGTTCCCTAAGTTGCTAGCTGGCGGTCATCAACCAACGTGCTGTCCAAGGCTTGTCTTAACAAAGCATTTTATATCCAAGCCATACATTTCATCAATTAACTTATGTAACCGAAACCTGTAACAGTGACACGTTCATGTCTCGTTCAAAATGGCGTCACCGGCACCTCCCTGTCAGTTCCCGATAACCGACTCATATGTATTGTTTGCCAGGTTGAATCGTCATCCACAGTGATAACAGAAAATCCTTGTCGTTTCCAAAACCCACTTGCATTTGGTAAAAATGGATGGGTATGCAGATAGAGCTGCTTGAGACCATGACGTTGAGCTGATTGTAGTAACGCAGCGAATAGCTTGGATGCAAGTCCTGCGCGGCGAAATTCGGGGTGAACATAAAGTCTTACCACCTCGACAACCTGATCTAAGTCTGGTTCGAGGCAGAAGTGAGAGAACCGACCGTCATAAGCTCGATATCCGATGGTGCCAATCGGATGGCCATTGGCCTGAGCTATTATGAAAGCTCCTTGAGAATTGTCCAAGTAGGTATTGTGGAAGTTGGCGAGTTCCTTCTTCGCAAGTTGATCGTTCGATGATTTATCAAGGAAGGGAAACATATCTTCTCGAGCTTTGATTATAAACTCGATGATCATGGGGATCTGGTCAGATGTTGCCAGTTGGACCTTGACGTCTGCCATGTTGAGGCTAGAGCTAGTAACTCTACTAGGGTTTATGATGAATCCAAATTGCTGGGCGTTAATCAGAGAACCAAAGCAGAATCAGCAGAGAATGTTATGTTAACCCAGACTTTACTTGGAGTTACTTCGCGATATTCGCTCAAGAAAGGGTTGAGACAAATAAATGCCTCATCCAGGCCCCGCACTAACCCGTTTACTTAACATTGTCATACCGTACAGTGGCAAACTCGCGCTCGCTCTTCATTTTGAAACCTTTCCCTTAGAAGAATCTACTACACACTGGAATAAAGACTCTGCCAAGCTTAGCCTTTCTCCTGAAGCTACGTAATATAATTAGTTGAAACTCCTATATACAATCTAACGCTAGGCCCTATACGAATACAAAGGCATTCTTAAAAGATGCAATCCAATTCTATGGTTGGGACTAAGGCCCTGATGTTGATATTTAAGCCAGTTAAGACTGAAGTGATGTGTAATATTCGTTCTTAACCAGAAATGTGTTCTGTGATATTGCCATGTGTAGTTAATCTGTCTCATTACCTTGTTATGGCCAAAAATAATATGACCTTTGTATCAAAAGCGACCAATTGCATGGAACTTGATATTAGACACAGCTATATGAGGCAGTGGCTGGTCACTTCTGCCTATGGGTTCTATGCTCTCTGGAAATTTTTGAATTGTTGTTCCTTATATCAAAGAGAGAGTCACTGGAACGGATAGATGGTTTACTATTGTTGAAGGCTATACTGGAAATTGACGACGGAAGCGGTCTTGTGTTGGGCCAGTAGCATCAGTGCCAGTACCACCTTGTCCATCAGAACACAAAATCTTAATCTTAGCTATACCCAATCAATGACACACGAGATAGCGGATTTAAGAGATGAAATTGATACTGTGCTCAACACGCATACTCCCGAATGAAGTTCACTATGTATAGAACATCATACTACACGACTGGACCTCTAGCTGGAAGTGGTGGTGGTCCAAGAGGTGGTGTGATGAAACTGTCAGCTGTAGTGTAGGGGGACTCCGATGTTCCATCGTATGGTGATCGGAAGTCCTCCTCCAGTCGGACATCCTCATAAACGCTGGAATCGTCGCCATAAAGTTTCTCCCCTAATACAGGGCTCTTACTCTTAGTTGTGTCCTTTGTTATGGATGTTATCAACACAGGCTCGGTTTGCGTCCCAGCCTCGGACGTTGTATATGTGCGACTCGGCGTTGAAGCATAGCTGTCTCGATTGCTTCTCGTTCCCGTCTCCAAACTCCTTCTGTAGAACTTGTTGTAGGTAGGACTGTTTGGACTGGGGTTGTACTCAAACACCTGACTGGAAGGTCTCGAATGAGTTGCAGCATCACGTATCTCGAACCCTTCTTTTTCGAGCGCATGAACGCCATAAGGATCAGGATCTTCAGGGTCGGGAATACCAAAAACACTGCCCTCGCTAGGCCCATCAACCTCAACATCCCCAGGCGGAGGCTGCCCGTCCAACTCGTCTAGCAGCTCCTTGTCGACATCATCTCGACCTTCGGCAGCTTTGAGTGTCTCCATCAACATCTTGATCTCAGGAGGACGCCGTGTTTTCCCTGCTAAGATATCCGCAACACCTATCCTTTCCTCACCGTAGAAACGCGCATTCTCGTCTGTGCGTTCAATAATGACTGTTCCATCAACCTGAACACCGGCGTAGAATCCCCTCGACTTCAAGTAAGTGAAGACCGGTCTGTTGGCTTGCTTCCATTTGCCGTCGTTCTCAAGGACACCACCGGCTCCAACTGGTCCAGCAACTGCGCTTATCTCCCCCCCAAGAGTGGCCCTGATCTTGGTGAATGCTTCCAGAGCCTTACGGTTGTTAATTACAACGACGCAATCGTAAATATCCACTCCAACTAGGAATCCTAGACCAGCCGTATGTAGCAAGATGCCGGATGGAGGAGACCATGAACCATCTTCCTCGTTTCTTGCTACCAAGACCCCCGATCCACCAGCTCCGGATACCCACAGACCAGTTCGCATGGTTGTGAAGATTGCAAGACCGACAGCATTCTGGATTACCTTTTGTGGAATCTTCTTTAGCACGCGTTGCTTTTGCTTGGGCCCGGCTTGGTCGGCATCGGCCGGCTTATCTTCTTCAGTATAGAAACCATCCTCTATCATTGGGTCAACTTAGTTCGTACGCGGACGCAAAAGTGGCTGTGGTATCAATCTTACTGCAAAATGATCTTAGGATCCTAGCTGCTTTATCGCTCTCCTTATCAAGTGTTGTAGGCCAAAAGGCCTCGCTGCCGATGCGATTTGAGAGCCTATTGATTGGTGCACCCAGCTTGTCAGCCCATCCCCATACTTTGTCAAAGCCCTTCTTGCTTTGGGTTTTGGTAGTATCCCAGGAGGGTATGCTAGCTTTCACTTTCTGCATCTCGGACGTTAACATGTACTGTAAAGGCAGTGCAGATACATTCAGATGCTGAGATGTTTGGAGTCTTGTACTAGGCTTAACGTACGCAGCTATTTAAAATGTCTGACGTGGCAGACGTCATCCCGCTTCAGCTTCCATTACCTGGCTCCGAACCTCCGTTAGTTCCGGCGGTCGCCACATTATCTCATCATATAAGCATAGCGGATGATTCAGCCAAAGCTTACTTAATGAACACTTGCTTAGAAGTTGTCCGGGCTTCTCGGAACGGCACACATAGCGCCTAGAAACAGTGACAAGAGCCTCGTAAATTAAATATTATATATCTGAAGCTAAAGGGGCGATGCGGATTGAGTGGCAGGCCAACTTCTTAGAGTGAAGTAGTTTGCTGCAATCCACAGGCATCTATCTCATCCCAAAGCCGAAGCATCATGTCCGAAATGCGGGGGATGCCTAATGAAACCCGAGAACCGAAAACGGATTATTTAGAGGTATATAATCTAACTTTGGCACATCATTTCACCCAAAATGTCAATTTTTATTTATTTCTGTTTTGAGAACCACTATTCTCAATTTTAATAGGTACTCTTCAAAGTTACTTGGCATCTTTTGGTATCAGGTTTCGATCTTGATCTTTTCGTAGGTCTATTGTTTTCACATGCACAGACCTTACGCTTCATTATATTCATAACACTGCAGTTCCGGATCCTTCGCTATGGGAGGTGCTGAAGGGTATTCTCGGCGTGTCCGTGTTCGTGAGCTTCTTCCTGAGATGTACCTGGGTAAATGGAAGCCCGGCCGTCTTAACTCCATCACTGATATCCCAGGCGTTCTGGTTCATACTGAATCAATTCAGCCTGATCAAGACGTCAATACCGGCGTCACTACAATTCTGCCACGACAAGACTGGTTTGAATACTCATGCCATGCAGCTATCTTCAAGTTTAATGGCTCCGGAGAGATGACTGGTTCCCACTGGATTGAGGAATCCGGTACCCTGACTTCGCCCATTATTTTGACGACAAATTCATCAATTGGTGATGCTTTCAGAGGTGTTTACGAGTACGTAACGCGGTATCATCCGACAGAAGATGGAGATATGGGCCTCTTTGCTTTTCCTGTTATTACCGAGACCTATGATGGCTACCTGAACAAGCAAAGCCGATTTGCCCTTACACCAGATCATGTCGTGCGGGGTATTCTCAAGGCGACTTCTGATGCTGTACCTGAGGGTTCTACTGGAGGTGGCACGGGCATGATATGTCACAAGTTCAAAGGAGGAACAGGGTCAAGCAGCCGTATTGTTCCGGGCATCGACAAGGATGGTACTCAGAAAGACTACACCATCGGTGTGCTTGTCCAAGCCAATTATGGACTCAAGGAGGATCTACATATTGGTGGTGTTCCTGTGGGCCGGATTCTGTTATCAGAGACCCAGGCCTCTCTTCCTACATCCGCTCCAGCGGCCCAAGGACCTCATGCCGATGGCAGCATCATTGTTATTATCGCCACCGACATTCCTCTTATCCCAGTCCAGCTCCAAAGATTGGCCAAGCGTGCTACCGTCGGCCTTTCACGTGTCGGCGGTTACGGCAGCAATGGTTCAGGTGATATATTCTTAGCTTTCTCTACGGCTGCTAAGATCCCCATGCAGAAGTTCGAGGGGGGCCTTGACCCTTATACGCCTCTCTCCTTGGGTGTTGAAACGATAAACAACGAGTCAATCAATGGTATATTCGAGGCTGTCGCGGACGCAACTGAGGAAGCAATCTATAATGCCCTTTGTATGGCAAAGACAATGACTGGATACAAGGGACGTACGATTGAGGCACTGGATCTGGACAAGATCAAAGACATCGTAACCAAGCGGCTATGACATCACACCAAGGGAACTCAATTATAACAGCGGTTATCAATCTGTATCACACAACACATACCTTGGGTTGAATAGAAGTTCTGTCCTGCAAGACTAGGGGCTGTGCGGTTCGGCCTAACGTCTGGAAAAGGAAATAGACCTTTCACATTTAGGTCGTACTACCATATCGAGAGTGTTAATTTGGCAAAATAGTTATAACGGAATAGGTTCAAAGCCCGTGCCATATGGTAGGAATACGAGGTGGAACCGGTCGGCAATGGTCAGACTTGAGAACAACATAACGTGAGGCGACGTGACACGTCAATTCAAGAAGTAATTATACCTCACGTGCAGGATCTTTGAAGAGAGATGCAATTTAAATTAAAATACCTGTCCTATAAGAGCAATCATTTGACAGGATGGTGCTGTTCAAGGCCATGAGTATATAAATGATCTTATCTCTAGACATGCTGCTGCGAACTGCGGTCCCTAGATTCAAGCTCTTCTATACGAGGTGCTAGGATGTTGAGACAGGCGGAAAACCGCGGCTTTTACTTGTGAGATACTCATTGTCTTCGAAGGGTATATAGATTATCATTTCTAGGGCAAGGTCTGATGGATTGACAAACTGGTACATGTTTATAACAAAAGAAGCAACTAAGGAGTTGACCAGTATGACTGTGCCTGATCCTTTGTAAGAGCTTCGACATTGAGATTATCAAGCTCAAGGTCACTGTCGTCACCATCATCGTCTCTCCATGAACGCTCAGGTTGTTTCTCAGGCGCCTTCTCAGTGATATGTGAAGCTCGGTTGGAGCGGTTGGAGGGGCCAGCGCTGCTAACGCCCAAATAGGTCGAGTCTTCGATCTCTTCCAACTCGCGATGTTCCATTGCCCGCGAAGACCTAGCAGTCTTCGCCTCATCAAATGTGTAATCATCTATTCTGGTCATTCGTCCAAGTAACATTCTTACTCCAGGAAGGCAAGCCGTGATGAGGCCAATGTTGACATCTAGGGAACTCCAAAGCTCTGTTGAGCAACATTGTTAGTTATGTTCCAATATTGTCTCAGGTTAACTTACCTATTGTACTAAAGGATCTAAACTCTCCACCATCGCCAAGTTCCACATTCAAAAACCGGATGAGAGAGATGGCAATGTCAAGAACGCCGACCAATGAGACAAAGTATAGTCCCATCCTCGCCCGTTTCGTCAAATCGAGATCGTGAATCACGGTAAAAGGTAGAATAAGAACTAACAGAGACTATGTTAGTAATTCTCCGAAGCAATGTAGAATTCAGTATCAATTCAGACATACGCAGAAGACTGGCCAGAAACGACAAGGCCCAGGAAACCTGGAAGACAATACCCTGCCACTTCCAATCACATGCGGTAATGGGGCGGGTGATGACCCTGTAACATGTCAGCAAACGGTCCATAGTAAGACAGCAAATTTGGCTGACATACCAGTGTCTCTCTAGAGGCATGCAAGAGAATAGCTGCATTGACAGGGTAACGATGTAAGCTAGTGCGCAGTAGGTGACTGTGAACCAGAGGGCCCTGCGACGTCTTCCCATGAAAGAAGGGAAGATGCTGAAGTACATGGCTAGGAGAATCGCTTTGGAGAGATATGTGGCTGCATAAAATGGAATTTCGCTGACCCAGGACATCTTAAAAGCAGTGTTAGTTTTCAATGAGGTAAGCAGACGTTGCGCTCAGGCGCTTTTACCTTATATATATATTCCACAAGCTCTTCGCCAGGGTTATAGTTCTCAAATCCTACACTCATCCTCGGGCGAAGGACATTGTGCTGCCAGAATACGACATCAAAGGCTGAGCAAGAGAGAGCCGCACAAAAGGCCCCAATCATCAAGTAGTCGCTTAAAACAAGCTTCTCTTTCTGCACTCTCAGTCGATGGAAGAATCGGGTACCGATAAGAACCGCTGCGAATGCGAGAAGACTGAACGTTACGCCCTACCCATACCATCAGTCACTGAACGTTGGCCGCAAGGGCAAGAATGGGATCAATGTGAGACACCATAAACGTACCAGCACGGTTTGCCCCGCGGGCGGCGGAAAAGCTTTCGTGAGAGTCATTGTCGATAATGAATGTGTATACAGTCACCCAGAATGAGAGACAAGGTGAGACAGATGATCGAAAGCAATGGAACGGATCCGACGATTTCTTATCGTCCATTGGTCTTTTGACACTAAGCAGGATGCGGCCAGGTCCCTCGAAATGTCTGGAATGCAGGGCATGGCGACGGCGCTCCTCGTGGTAACTCGCCCTGGCTCTAGTGTACCTAGTGTCCTGAAATGCAAATCGATTTAGTTGGTAAGTGATTATCCAAGGCCTGAACCGTGTCGAGGCTTGCTGCTAACTTTTGCTCGACGCCATTCGCATTCCTAAGCATCCAGACTTCGGAGGTTCTCTACAGTCATTGTGGCCGCTTCTGGAGAGATAAAGTTTGACAGGCCAGGGCCCAAGGTCCTCTCTGGTCTGGCCCTCCAGTCCGATCTGGCGCCTTCCCTGCATCATCGTAGTCATTGAACCTTATGGAGATCACCGTGGCAGTCTAATTGAACCATCTGCATAATGCAGGAACCCGGCGCAGGGGTGAGAGCGCAGACCATGCCCTAGTAGTATGCACTTAACAGAAACAGACCTCAGGGCCGGTCAATTGAAGAAAGGGAGTATAAATGGGCTTGGTAATTTGAGTACTTGGCAAGCTGGCTGTTAGAATCTAGACGGCCTAACCTGTTCATCCAACAGGGACCACCGCGCCGCCTTGACTAATGCACAGGAACACTATTCCGTGTCGGAGACTGATGTCTACATATTGTCAATTCAGTGGCGTTTGTGACGTAGTTGCTCATACATTCCATTCCTCGCATGATCTACACGGGATCTTCTCGCGGTACGAACCGACTTGCAACCACAACGCGTCAGTGGGCAGCAGTTTTACGTCAATTGACATTAAAAAGGTCAGACACGGTTCTTAAAGCCGTTAGTTGGAGACGGGCCGTAATGACATCGCACATGAAAATTATAGTACAACAAGCACTCTGGACAAATGGTACGAAGCTATGCTCCTTGCAGATGAATCGTATCCCGCATGTCAAGTACGCCTCTTCTTCTTCTTCTTCGATTCAGGAGATCACGTGTCATAATCTCCTTTAATTCTTGAATAGAGCTGCGTAAGAGGGGTCTATATGCGTCTTTGTCTTTGACAGTAGCTACACAGCCCTGTATTTCTTGATCAGATCATCAAAGGGCGACGCTCCAACTGTGTCCAACTTCAGAATATCGTCAATTTCCTGATCAAGAAGATTCAAAAACTTGTCTTCGCTATCCCACTTAGGCTTCCATCCTAGCTTGTCTCCATTCACTGGAACGAGGTCCCCGCTGCAACCAGTCAGTCAGTAAAGGCAGTGAAATAATCATCAAGGTCACTTACTTAGACATGCACATACCAACGATAAACTTCCGTGGGAATCTAAGGCTCTCGGCTGCCACGTCGTAGTTCGGCCAGATTTTAGGGGTAGGTTCCGTCACAAAACCGCGAGCATAAAGACCCTTGGCAAGTTTGTCCATCACCTTCCACCAATGTTCGCGATGTGCAACACCGAAGAAGTAACGATCATTATCGACCGCGACAGGTTTCTGGTTCACGATCTTGTTTACAATAAGAACATATAGGTCTTTAAGATCGTCGATGTGCACTGTCCCTGGACACTTGGTGCGTTTTAACATTGTTTACCTGTATATCACATGGATTTGGGGTTTGCTTACCGAATCGTTGTCGAACTTGTACACCGTCTTCAGTTTGATACTGGTGCGGACCAAAGCCGGAATGTTTATTGAAATCTTCCTGACTTCTCCAGTTCCTGTTCCGTCTTATCACAAGTTCAGCTTCCACGTTTCAAGTCATGTATGAACCCAGGCGCCAGAGACACTTACAAGTCATGGGAACTGCCACGTTGAAAGTTTCCACGCCCTGGGCTTTGCCCTCGTCTGCAAGGGTGATGTTTGTCTGCGGTTTTATTAACGAGCCAACCAATCCTCTGGTCGGAGTCTTTCCTTACCTTTCGGACTGGATGTTCCAGTCCAATCTCCCTTTCCTTGTCAAGAATGGCATCGGTGTCTCTCACTTCACCGTGAGGCCACCCCCCTTCTTCGGTAAACACGGCGGTAGTAGATGTCTTTCTCTATGTCAGCTCCAGTACGCAGTGCCTTTGGATCTTACTTACATGAATCAGGTAGGTTTTGACGCTGTCGGTCTTGCGCCGCTTTCCAAGAGCACCAATGATTGTGCTTATCATGGACGGGTCCCAGCTTGCCACCGTATGGATAACGAGGTCGACTATAAAGGCTGTAAGATTACATACGGCAGGACACTGAAAGCATACTCACTCTTGTTCAGCTCAATTTCCCTCTCAACGGCGGTCTTGTTATTGAGGTCGAAGTTGAGGGCTCGGACTCTTTCAAGCTTAGATATCTTGTCAACTTGATCTTGGCTTCGAACGGCCGCAAATATATTTGCGCTTTTCATATTCTCATCGTTGTGAGAGAGAATACCATTCATAACAGAGCCGCCACTATGAAACAGTTAGCATGAAAGAATTCACTAGGTAGTGGACTTACATATAGCCAGCAGCTCCAGTGATGAGAATGTTTTGAGGCATGGTGTCGTTGAGGTAGAGGAAATCGATAGGTGAGTCTTTTGATGATTCTTTGGAAGTGATTGTGGTCTATGTTCTGATTTATCTCTTGAATGACGGGAAGAATAGAGATATTTGTATTGATTTACTTCTAAATGTGCTGGCCCATTACACTAACAACTCTTCTTCGAGAAACATGAGCAAGTAACTTGATTGGTTGAGGCCGGGTCCTTTCATGACAAACGCCGGAAATCCGCGCGTTTCCGCTACTTTACCATGTAATCATCACCCCTCCTTGCACCCTTACACCAACCACTACACGATGACAAAACTCAACCACTGCTAAAATATCTACGACGGATTTCCGCGCGCGTCCGGTTGATGAGAACATGTCTAACCGCCCGGCAATTAGTCGTCGCTCGGTATAATCACCTCCAATAATCTCGGCATTAACATTAGCTAACCTGCCTGCTAGTGCGATCAATGTCGCGCGCGAAAGGTAACTTTACTTTCAACACCAAGACAGCATTAGCCAACAAGTCTAATTGTTCAGATTGGATGCGACAGAGGAACACCATGCTCCAACTGCTTGTCTGCCCGAGTAAACTGCACTCACAGCACAGTCGCCCCTAAGCCAGCATCTGCGAGGCAAAGAGTCCTGATTTCTGAGCAATAGTGACCAAGATCTCTCCTCCTCCATCTTATATCTCAACTAATATTTGACAAACAGTGAGCGAAAAATTGACAATATCTCTCGAGATGTCGACAGCATCAAATCTTTGTTAGCGGAGCTTATTACAACCACCCAGCCATCCCCAAAAAATGCTTCGATTTCTGAAAAGCTATCCACAGCGGAGGCAGCCTTAGCATTACAGTCGAATTCTTTGACCGCTCCGCCACCAAGATGGGACTGTTCCGAACACATTGTTGCCTTTGTGAAGTCCGTTGGTCAAGATACTAGCCTGGCTAAGACAAACCCCAAATGGAAAGAGACTATCTCTTCGTTGGAGAGCCTTGCTAACGCCTTAGAATCTTCTTATCCTACGCCCGGGTTGGCTTCTACAAGGCCTAAGCTTGATGAGCAATTGAACAACACACCAACACCTCCATTGGAGGCGATCTCAGATGCTCTGCGGTGGGCAACAGGTACCACGTCGTGGATGCATTTCAGCCGAATGAATACTAACAACCCGCCAGCTCACGCCGCCGACTTCCGAATCGCATGGATTTGCAACTTTCTTCCACTGGCTCTTTTTCAACAAATATGTACCAAAGTGCATTTTGGTGTCGATGATTACTCTGAAGCGGAGTCTATCATCGCAAACAGCTTTTTATCATACGTCTTCGCAGAATATGCTGTCATCTACGGTGATGCGAAACATCGGAAATACTGTCATTTCTTTCGTTCTAGTCTCGGTAGAGCTCTGTCGAAGCTTCCACTACTCTCAACGGCATCGTTGGAACTTGTGGCTGCACTAACTCTTGGGGTATATTGGTCCCTAGAGCAACTCAAATACCTCAGCTAATCCTTCCAAGGCTTTATATATGGTGGAGGAGAACAGAGCGACACAATCCTGGACCCTGATATCAACAGCCATGGCACTCTGCCAGACTCTAGGCTACCATCGGCTGGGTACGTCTCCAGGCGGCAATAACGAAATGCAATCGCGATTGTTCTGGGCTGTGTATAACTATGAGAGAGGACTTTCGTTAAGACTAGGGCGCTGCTCTGGCATCCTGGACTCCCAAATTACTTTACCAGTCCAGCCGGATGAGCACCGATCCATTCGACACGGACGGATACAAGGAAAGATTTACGACCAGCTCTACAGACCAAACGCTCTGTCCACAGCAACGCAAACGCGCGTCGAGGCTGGTAATACCCTCGCGCATGAGCTACAACTAATAATAGATGAAACACAAGTTGATATCTCAGTGCGTATGGTTACTTGCCGTCTCATGATGTACCTAACATAGATTTTAGGAGGCCCTAAACCAGGATAGGGATATGGAGGGGGACCCTATGAAGGTTATATATCTACACTGCGACTTAGTCTGCCAATCATCTATGCTGTCTATGATCCTAAGGGCAGTGCCTGGATTCCAAGACGGGAACGTCCATGACAGATACATAACTGTTGCGCGCAACACTTTAGACCTGCATGATCAGTGCATGAGGCTTGTCAAAGGCTGCCGAGATCCTTTATTGGTGAGAAGGTATATCAGCTGGTGAGTTCAGAGCAGGGACGCAATAGCTCGGTTTTTCATAGCGAGTTGATAGCGCGGGCCTTTGCTAACGATATTGCCATTCAGGGCGGTTTTATATACCCCTTTCTTTCCCTTTAGTATTGTTTTCTCCAACGCTATACAAAACTCGGATTCAGATGATCTAGATCGTCTAGATAGGTTTGTGGCCTCCTTCAAGTCGGAGACTGCCGACTCAGATCCAGCAACTCACCCATATCGAGTGTACGAGCTGCTCAGTCAGACCGCTCGGCTGTACGTCGAATCTGGTATCCGTCCATCACACACTGATAAAGCTTCACCGAATCCAAGTGACTTGACAATGGTCGATGACGCTGTTGTAAATCCTGCAGAAGTCTCGAGTGTGGAGATTCCAGCTCGTGGTGATGATCACAATTCTGACTTTGACGCTGGGGATTGGTTCCAAAGTAACCAGCAATTCATGTGGCTGCTCCACGAAAATATTCCATACTGAGTTGATTTCCTTGTTCACAAGAATGAGGTCAGCAATACGAAAATATCATTACGTATTACACAAATAAAGTACACAGCCACTTCGAACAATTATTCTTGTTTAACTGCGAGAATTATAAATGAGCTTATAACATACCTATGGATCGCTTTAATTAGCTATAATTCCCACCTAGGCAGAATTTTCACGGGATTGGAAGACAAATGCGGTGAGCTTCAAGGTCCTATCACATGCAAATCAGGTGGCAATGAGTCGGCATGAGCCTTGCCTGAAAAACTCTCGCAACATGTGTCTAGTCACGGGCTGGTTGGTGCTGATGTGTCATGCTCCATATGCGTCTTCCCCGAGCCTAAAATAATCCCATTCTTAGATCAGCCCATAGTCGACGTCTCATTGATGGTCGGCCCACGTCACACGTAAGCCGAGGCACACTGGCCTCCCCAACAAAAGCCTGGAATCTTAAATAGCACGTTCTTATCTTACACGGATTTCATCGTATTAAAAACCTCGTACTTCTGCATAAAACTTCACTGTTCGCACTAAGCCTCATATCTAACATGTATATTCTCAGTCACCATGCAGCCCTCGGCGGTTCACCTGTCCAATAACCCGCCTACCAGCGCGTCTTTCAGTGGCATTCTGTCTACTCCGTATTCTCTTTTCGATATCAGGTACTTAAACATATTTTCACACTTGGCCACTCCAGCTCCCTTTCTAATAGGCTCAACAGACTTGATCGAGACTTTGTTGTCTTTTGGGGCAACCAATATGAGTCGTCCGATCAACTACTCAAGGGAGTTGTAGTCTTGTGCTTGCGCTCACCTTTCAAGCTCGAGGATATCAGACTCCGGTTAGATGGTACAGTTCGCCATGCGTAAGTGCGCTTTCAATTCTAATACATCTTCTCACCCCTTAAAAAAGTAAACATCAACTAACTGACCTGCAAGATGGCTAACGGATCCTGGTGTGGCCCACAATACCAACATCCTTAAGCATAAATGGCCCGCGTTGATAGGAAGTAGTGGGAAAAGTCTCACATTGCCAGCCGGGAACTATGAGTGGCCCTTTGAACTTATAATGGCTGGTGATACCCCGGAGAGCCTTGAGGGGATCCGAGATGCTTCTATCACCTATGAGCTTAGGGCGACTATTGGTCGAGGCAAATTAGCTCGGCACATCTCCTGCAGCAAGCGCCTTCGAGTGATCCGTACATTTTCACCAACTGCACTCGAATTCATGCATTCTGAGTTTATTGAACAGACCTGGGTCAATAAAGTGGACTATTCGGTGTCAATACCGACAAAGGCTGCCGTGTTTGGCGGCTCTGTTGTTCTAGAAATGCGCTTTACACCGTTAGTCAAAGGCATCGAACTGGAACACATTGTCGTGACGCTGGTGGAGCTTCAGGAGTTCAGCATGCACAGCAGGCACTACATTTACACACGAGAACACAAAGGTCAACGCAAGATTTCTCATTGGGACTTCGATATTTCGCGAGACCGAGACTGGCAAGACAACATTGAGGAAACAAACCAAGAGGGTTGGGTGATTAAGAAAACGCTGCAGCTGCCAAAGAAGCTCGGGGAGTGTATTCAGGACATAGATGCTCAGGGTATCAAGGTTTCCCACAAGCTAAAGGTCCATATCCCTATTCGAAATCAGGATGGGCATGTTTCACATGTAAGTCACTCGCCACCCATCTTAGCATTTCATGATGCTGACTTGCAAGCTTGACATGGGGATTCCTTTGTGCATTTTCATATCACCATTTATGACTCTCGATGAGCAAGGAAACCTGGTCGGTCAATCTCCAGACACCCGATATCAATGGAATGAGTCAAGCGGCCCGCCTGTGTACGGCGAGCATATCCTTGATCAACTTTACGACAGTGTCGAAAACTGGCAGATGCCCAGTAACAGCCCACAACCGCTTCTATCAGAGGGAGACAACCCTGAAGTAGCCACGCGACAGAATATGAACTCGAATGATCATGATTCACGCAGTTCATCTGAAAGTATCTCTACAGACCCCGAAGAGCTGGTCGAACTCAGCAAAGTACCTACATATCGTACAGCACTTCGGACTCCTTTGCAATCGCACGGCCAACAAGGCGGGGCTCTGCCTCCTGAATACCAAACTGCAGAACCAAATGGGAGTTGAAGAAAGCATACACCGTAAGACTAGGCTGAGAGTGTTCGCGCGTATCGCCGTTAATTGGCACGATATCACCGTAACCTACCGGACGTATAGCGGCAATGTGCAGTTCAATATAAGGATGTCTTGCCAGGCTCAGGATTTGAAATAGGCATGGAGAGTGCCAACACAATGCATTGTAGTTCATAGGAAGATCTCGATAAATAGAAATTCCGCATTACGGACCGGATGGGCCGGAACCTTATGAACTCCCGACACTTTCCAGCATAGAAGAACATTACCAAAGGCTATTTAGTAGGTTAAACATCCTAACGAGATGTTCAGACCCCTGAAGGCTCGCCAACATTGGTAACGGAAAGTTTGAAAAGACCACCTCGCATCCCACAAACCTAGCATGACGCAATACAGGCTCAAGTAACTACTCCTCTAGAGGGTTCTATAGATGTTGGCAATATCAATTGCAGTCGTCCCAAGTCTGCATCAGCGGTGCGAGGAACATGAAATTTCTCAGAATGGTCCGCTCCCAACCAATAAGAAGGCGCCGCGTTGGCTCAGTGGTAGAGCGTGTCACTAGTAATGACAAGGTCCAAGGTTCGATCCCTTGACGTGGCAAAGCAAACACACTGGTGTAGGACGTTCTTTTATGCTTCTAGCACTATTTTTTGCTCCTACTAGTTATCCTCTAACATGCAGCTACTGCTATATTCTACGATCCCACGATATCAACTTAACGAGTCCTATCGGAGCCCTACACCTACTGGCCAGGCCCCTTCTACATGATTCAATCCGAAGGAGAAGCCCTCTATGCGGGCACGCATCCTTCTGAGACTTAGGCAAGTTTGTTCCTTTCTAAAAAGCCCTCTGGGGATAAACATCACCCACAGCATGTCCGAGTTCTTATAAGGACATATGTTACGAGCATGGTTACAGAACATCACAATTAAAGAATCCTTGTATTTCTCCGAAAGAGCTTTACTGTTGGTTTATCTACCTCTTTAGCTGTCTACCTTGCTACTCATTCTCGAAACCTTAAATGGATCTTTCCGTTTTTCTTGCCTCTTCCTTTGGCTGAACCCATACTCTTACCTTAGTCCCATTCTTTTTTTGTAGTTTATGCCTTTCTTTTCAGCTGGCTTCTTAGTGGCCACACTAAGACCCCCTCGCCGATTCTCTTACCATGAGGCTGTAAGTCTAGAGAGGGATGTTCTATTTCGGACTTACTCGGCGGGAGTGCACTCTGGGCAAACAAAGTGATCGTTGCGGTTGCGACGGACTTTAGCCTCAAAGTGCCTATAATGGTTGCTGTAGGTCTTTCCCTTACAAACCTTCTTGTTGGTGACGGGCTTACACTTCTTGACAACCTGCTCGCCAGTGGGCACAGTCGCGCCGCACGTGCATTTGAGAACGATGTAGGTGACGTGACACATCTTGAAGTTTGTGAGGGGTTCCGTTCTTGGGTGAGCTGTTACGTTGATGTAAGGAGATGTGTTGAGATTGCAAAAGAGTTCAAGGACGAGATAGTGTCTTTGCTTTGGTACTGGTGGTAGTGGGAGATGGAAAGTTGAGTTGATGGGGAGAATGTGGGAATTTATAGTCACTGTCTTTCGCTCGTTCCTTACAACTGTTCAATCTTCTGGAGTTTTGACGATGTCCAATACTTGTTGGCCGGTCATACTCCTCTTATGTTCCGAACGTGAGCTTGTTCTCATAATCCAAGTTCTTTACGAGCAATCACTGTTCAGCCATTAGTTCTCTGGTGACTACTCGTGGTATTTGGTCTCTCTGCCATGTTCAGGATCTGCTTGAGTTTAAGGTAGCTGCGACGCTCATGGTGTGTTGATATAGCTCTTGTTCATATCCATTCACCCTTTTGCAGGCCTTTCGGTGAGGGCGACACTCATGAACAGGTCTTACATTCCATTTCAGGGGCAGTGACCATGTATCGAAGTCTTAGTGTCATCTGAGGCCTAAAAGATCATTTTCTCTTGTGTCCAAGACAAACCAGCAAGTAAGCAGGCGACTTAGTTGAACTACGCGCATCTGACATACAGCCCGGTCAACAGTTCTCTACAACACATTATACGAACTTGAAGTAACTATCTCGAGCATGCTGTTTAGTATTGGAACAGGCTCGTACCATATTTTTGGTCCGTGGAGCTGCGTCTCTTGCCGCGCTGCTATCGGTGGTGGTTCCAGAACGCGCAAATCAGGTCTCAAGTCTGCGTTTCCCCGCCAGCCTTGAATCAGAACATTTAAGAAAATACTGTATTACCAGGTATGGTTTCCCAGTCGCTTGTTATAATCAGCAGGTAGATATTTTGTAAAGAATCCTTGCTGTCGCGGCCAGACCTCTTTACGTCCTGTGGAATACATCAATGACGCGAGGGCGACGCGTTGGGGTGAAGGTGGTAGGGTGACAGCCCTTCACCAGGTTACTTTCAACACTTGACCCCACGTACAAGAGATTTTTTTTCAAGGTTCACCTTGTTTTTACGCGCAAAGTGTAGTAAAGTCATGGACCGCAATACCAGATTAAAATAATTTCATGACAATTAATTCACGCCACCAGAACATACATAGATTCACCAAATAGTAGATCGCAAAGTAAATACGACAGACTCTTAATCATTTTCACATTTGTCAAACATAATATTAATTAGGCATGGTAGTAAGAACAATTCAATAATTATCGACTCGTGCTGTAGGGTATGTGGCAGCACATTTTCGTTATCTAATCTATCACCCTTCTCTCTAGACCAATCATTAGAACCACGGAGCCATATCTTGGTCCCCACATCTTTACTGAACTCTTCAGGGAGCGTTGGGATCGACACGAACCAAACACGAGCCCATTCCAGGGACTTTACCCCAAGTCTCATGAGGCTCGCGAATGTTCTCCAGATCCCAGATCTTCTTAATCGGCACCTCAATCTTGCCGTCAATAAGCATGAACATGACAGCTTGAAGATCCTCGATGAAAGTAGATCGGTCGCGGTCAATGTAGTAGAAGGATGTGCTTCTCTTTGTAAAGAGACAGCCGTTCTTGGCCAGAAGCTTGGCTACTGCAGCATATTGCGATCGTGGCTTAGCATCGTCGCCCTGCAAGATGTTCATGTTACCGCCGAATCCAACAAGTCTGCTGGGCTCGTCGGTGATGAGGATGTCCCACGAATCGTTGTAGTGCTCAAAGCCGATGGGGTCATAGACAACATGTGCGCCACCGCGTTGCTTCATTTCAGTCATCCAGTCTTTATTCGTGTACGTAAACGGGGTTACCCCCATGTCTCGAAGGGAAGCGTGATTGCGCTCAGCGGCCGTGCCATAAACTTCAGCGCCTTCAAGCAAGCAGAGTGTTGTAATGGCATAACCAACAGCCCCACTCATGGAGTGAACGAAAACGCGCTGGCCTTTGCCCACCAAGTTAGTGGCGCGATGAACCAGGCCATAGGCGGTATTCCAGTCAAGAATGACACCAAGGGCCTGGCGCATATCCACGCTCTCAGTAATGGCAATCAAGTATTTTTCAGCGACATTAATCTTTTGAGCCTCAGCATCGTACACGGTCAGGGCGCCGACAAGTTCACCAGGTCGGAATTTGGTGGATCCGGGACCATTGGCGCTGACACGACCAACAAAGCAGTAGCCGGGTGTCATGGGGGCGCCTCTTTGCTGGGGGTACGTGCCCAGTCGCATTTGGATATCGGCACCAGAAAATCCGGCGTAGATAACGTCGACTTGGACTTCATTTTTGGCGGGAGGAGGAATCTGGGCGGTAACAACGCTAACGTTGGAGGGGTCGCCAAAATCAGAGTAGACGACTTTGCGGATGGTGTGAGTGGTCATGTTGGGTGATGGTAGGTAATGTGTGTGAATGTATGAATGTATGAATGTGTGAATGTGTGAGTGTGTGAATGTGTGAATGCTGTTTGAATGGCGATATAAAATTGATTGAACCTGACTCTCTACGTTGTATATATATAATATTGATTGAGTACGGCGGATGTCTAGGCTTTGCTCAATCTTCGTTCTCGCTGTTTAGCAGCTTCAGCCTCGTACGCTGTCCTCGCCCTTCGCTTTCGCTTACGGCTGGTACAAAGAATGGTCCTAATATTGATTGAGTAGGGATATCTAGGCTTCGCCCAATCTTGGCCCTCACTGTCCTCGCCCTTCGCTTTCGCTTGTGGCTGGGACGAAGAACGGTCCGCCCCACAAATGCGCGAAGAACGAGTGGCCGCAGTTGATTTGATGCATGAATCAATCACTCCCACTCGAATCCTTCTGCTTATGCATTCGAGTTGGCCCGCTCCGGTCCGACTGATTCTCCATCTCGCCTGCGATTGGCTTTGTAGGTTCCACTTGATTTGTCAATTCCGTTTCCGAATCCGACACTGGAAATGGTGTATTTTTGCTTCCACATCACATCAAATCATACATCGCACAAAAGACTATAGGCAATATACTATTACATATTCGCTTTCGCCTGCTTCGTCTTATAAGCCCAACGGCTTTACTTATGTATCCGTGGCCGTTGACTTCCTGTCTCATTGCTGGTTTATCATTAACTATACTTTGCTCGCACTTCCCATTGCCCACTAATATGTCATCACTGTCCGATCATGTATTTACCGGTAGACTGGAATTTTCGACAACGTTGAAACCACAGCCATCAAGCTACATATTGATAAACTCCTCTGATAGAACAATCAGTGACTACGATGTATACCCTGTCTTGCTCATTTGCTCCCAGCCTTAACCAACTCACCAAACCTGCTTCCAGACTCTTCTGCCAGTTGCGCGGGAACACCGACTTCGACAATTTCTCCAGTATCCATAACAACAACTCTGTCAAAGTCCATGATCATATCCAGCCGATGACTCACAGCTATAACCGTATAATTCTCGAACTCTGCACGGATAATCTCCTGCATAACTCGTTCTGTCTCGTGGTCGACATTGGAACTGACTTCATCCAGTAAAAGTACACCACTGTCTCTGTTCTGTCCAGTGAGTCCCAACTGTCGTGCTCGAATTCGGCGCCGCAACAGTACACGGCCAAGTGACATAAGCTGTCGTTGTCCTGCGCTGAGGGTCTCTGGATTCATACCCGCATCGAGTCCACCAACATCTTGCACATACTGCCACAGACCAACCTTTGTAAGCACCGATTCGCACTCTTCATCAGAGGAGACATTGAGCGGATCCAAGTTCACCTTGAACGTCGTCCCATCAGGCAAAAAGACGGCCTCTTGAGGCACTGCTAATATACGTTGACGTAGAGTTGGTCTATCGATGCGGTGAAGCGGCGTGTCATCAACGGCAACTTCTCCCCCGTTTGAGGTGAGCGGATCGAGTAGCTTGAGAAGTAGAGCGATGAGACTTGACTTTCCGCTACCTGTGCGACCACAGATGGCGACCTTCTCTCGTGGGCTGATTCTGAGATTGATGCCACGTAGAGCAATGTTTGATGTGTTGTCGCAGTTTTCGGGGCTTGATGTACTGTTAAAAAGAAAAACCCTATCATAGGAAAGGGGACGAACTTACTCGTAACTTGCGGACACGTCTTTAAGCTCAACCGCACCATTCTGTGGCCAATGTTCTGCAGGAACAAGGTCCTCATATTCTTTGTCTTCAGGTTCCACCTTCTCATTGAAGGCCTTGAGTCGGGCGACAGCTCCGATCGAGGTTTCAAGTTTGGTCCACCAGATGATGATGCCCGAAAGACTGTCTCCGAAGTTCATAAGGGTTACCAAGGACGCACCAGTAAAAGCAGTGTTAGAATGAAGTCTCACGGCAAGACAAGTTAGAATAGCAGCAATGACCATGACTATCAGATTTAGCACGAGGTTGAGCCACTGCTGGATCATGACCAAAAGGTATGCTGGACGCTGGCTGGTGTCGACTAGACGGGCGTTCTTCTCAATGTCTTTCGCTACAAAGCCTATGTAGAATTCGTATTAGTACGTTGTTTCATGCCAAGTCCAGGGGGGTAGACCATTCTGTACATACCGAAAGCTCTTAGTGTTGCGATACCCTTACGGGTGTCAAGAAAATGTGTACTGGCCGTATTAGGTAAAAGAATCCAATGTTTTACAGTTAGAGGTCGGGACGTACTATAAGGGGCTCTTCGTCTCAAGATCCAATAGACGCAGCTGTCTCGAAGTTCGGAGGTAGAACTTCTGTACTACCCACAGCAAAGCAATAAGGAACGGGTAACTGATTGCGACAAACGGAGAAGACGTGACCATGACAGCAGCCTGACCGAGTGCTTGAAAGACCTTTCCCAATGCTGTCAGAACTAAAGAACTAAGACTCGGCGAGTTTGATAGAACGTGGAACTTACACTGAACAGAGTACTCAAGAGCGCAGAAGGAAGCTCTGTATCGACCAAGTTGAGATCCTGTGAGAAGAAATTGGTAACAACACCGGTATCCGTAGTGGTAAAAAAGCGAAGCGGTGCGTGAATCAAGGTTCGTAAAGCATCATGATGAAGATTGGCACCCGCTTTCTTAATAAAAATGATGAAGATCGTGATACCCAAGAGCAAAAGGGAGATCAACCCGCACACATTTAGCAAGGCGTAGATACCAGAGTAATAAGAATAGGAATGTTCAGGGTTCTCTGAGTAAACATCATCGGTCCAGAATTTGAGCCCTATAACAGCATAGGTCAGTACATCTAGTCACCTTGGTCGGACCCTCCTAACATATAGGATTAAGTTGACTTACAGATTGTAGGAAAGTTTGTGAAGAATCCCCAGAGCGTGGCGAAGAATAAGCTGAAAAGAACAAAGACAGAGCCAACGCTCTTGCAGTAATGCTTGTACACAGATCGGTCGCCATTCTGACGGGCGCCATCGTCATCAGGTGTTGCAGACGCAGTAAGCAGAGAAGTGACATTGAGTTCGAATTTGGAATCGTTGGCATCATCCTTCAAAGAGCTCTTAATTATGTCAGAATCGGTCTCGGAGGAAGTGTTAAGTCCAATGCTATGAACATAACCAGGGTGAGCCATGAGTGCGGTGAAGTTTCCCTGCTCGGCAATGGTACCATCCGCAAGAGCAACGATATGATCCGCCGCAGGTAAATGTCTTACGCTGTGTGTGCACAGCACAACTGTTGTACGACGCTCCCTAAGAAGCCCTTCTGTTCCAAAGACACGACGAAAGACTTGCTCCTCTGTGTCTGCGTCCAAGCCACTGAAGACGTCGTCAAGGATCAGAAGATCCGACTGCAGGTATAAAGCTCTAGCAAGAGCCACACGCTGTTTCTGACCTCCAGATAAGGTGATACCATCTGAACCAATGCATGTTTGGTCTCCTTGCGGCAACGCAGCAAAGTCATATCCGAGAACTGTAGCGTTGATGACTTGCGTGTATCTCTGAGGGTCGAAGGAAGAGAAGCCAACAATGTTATCTCTGATTGTTCCGTTGAAGAGGAAGGCCGTCTGATCGCAGAACCCAACATGAGGACGTCTGTTGCTGAGCGACACATTGCCTTCCATGTAAGGAATCTCACCCAGAAGTGCTTTGGCCAACGTAGACTTGCCTGAACCAACTGCCCCAACCACTATTGTCAGAGAACTTTTGGCTATCCGTAAATTGATATCCTTCAAGGCAAAGCTGTTTTCTTTCCAACCAAATGATCCGTTGTCAACAGAAAAAGCGTCGTCAATGATAGAAGTAGATTCGGCCGATGTTGCGCTATCTGTAGGTGTCTCCCCTGCGAGTGCCGCATCCGAGAGAAAATTGCGATAGTCAGATCGAGTCTCACACTCTAAAAAGGATTGAATCCGACCCAGGCAGGCTATCGAAGACATCAATTGCGGAACCATCTGAAAAATATCCGAAAGGGGAGTCGTAAGAAGTAAGAGGTAAGCAAGACTGGTAAACATCCTCGTTGCATCCAGTTTTCTTTGAGCGAATGCAAGCGTTAATGGCGGACTAAGTAACAAAGGAATAAAACCAAGAAGGGCTGCGACAATATAGATCTTGCGAAACTTGGCACCGGCAGCCAATTCGTCCACACGAAGCTTTTGCACAAACGTGCTGACGGGACCTACAAGGCCAGACATCTTGATGGTTTTCATGTTTCCGATAACAGTAGCTGTGAGACCTACTCGCTTCTGAACGCCGTTCATCCAAGCCCTCTGAGAGTCGCCAGCGAAGTTCATGAGCAGCATGAGACCAGCGACGCAGAAAGCGACTACGGCCATTGGCGCAACAAAGACAATCCCGAGTTGCCCGTAGAGCATGTATCCTGCAAGAGCGGCTTGGATGACAGCGGCCCAGATGTCGTGTAGAGGAAGTAGGCCCAAATGAATTCGCTCAATGTCGGTGCTCATCAGAGTGATTCCAGCGTTATCGTCGCTTACACCGATGCGAGATTGGGTGGCTTTGCGATAAGTCTCAATCACGAGGATTGACCGTATCATACTACGCAGTCGGTTATGGAAGTACCTATAACTATTAGCGTGTGGCTCTTGGAATTATAAGTGATACATACCAGCAAAGCGCCATTGAGATTGCAATGCCTGTGTAGATCAAGATACTGGCACAAATCAGGCCGTACCCAATATTGTCGTCAATCTTCGGCTTCGACAGGTGATCCAATAACCTCTCAATAAAGAGCGGCTGGCAGAAGGTGAAGCCGAGAAGTGCAAGGCGTGGAAGGACAGGGAGCAGTAATGGGACTGTGAGTGTTCGCGCAAGCACCTTGACCAAGCCAAACTTGCTGTTCTTGAGCTTAGAGTAATCCATGTTCCTGGAGAATCTCCCATGTAAGGCATTGCCGCGGAGTGAAGTATCGAGAGGGAAAAGGTCTTCAACCTTCAAAACCTTGTGGTATCCTTCCAAAAAGATCTTATTCAGCCAGAAAAAGACACCGAGAGAGAAGATTCCGCTCGTCTCCTCTGGGCTGTGCTCTTTTTCGTTCCAGATGACCCATTTGGACTTTCGCTGGGCTTCGAGCAATAAAATACCTAGCTTGACAGCGATTGTCGCTGTGAAAATGCTGCTGTATGCTAGCTCGGGTTTAACAGTCCAAGTCAAGAACAGTGTTCTAGCCTGGGCAAGATCAAGTAGCAAGGTCAAGAACAAGTAACTGTTCAGTAGAACCGACGGGCGCAAACTCTTGCGATGGTCAATCAGACTCAGCAGAATCATGGCAAAGGCCGAGACAAGCTTGAGAACAGATGAAGCTATGAACATGCCAGTAGCGCTGAAAGTCCCAATGGCGACAAGAATGACAAGCGAAAGTTCAAGACCAACATATGCTGTAATAGATGTCTTGACTTTGGGTCAGTATTACAAGTGAGCAGCACTGGAGCAGCTAAACATACCAATTTGATGAGCTGGAAGACGGGAGCGTCCACAACAGTGGGCTTTCGAGCCTGGCTGAGCGATCGCCATAGTGAGAATACAATAAACAAGACGGATGGAATGATTGAGAAGAACAACTGCTCGAATTGAAGACTAAAGTCAAAGCCATCTTTATTCAGCTCAAGCAGATCGCCTTGCTCACCAAAAGAAGACATGTTGCGCTAGGCTAAAGCTTTAATGAAGGTGTAACGTCGAGAATAGCGCTCGGGAAGTGAACAGAGTCACCCAAAGCCGGCCGACTTAAGGCGCAAAGGTACCCAGAGATTCACAGCAGTCTTGTTGCGAGAATTGGTCAAAAGGTGCAATGACAACGGTTAAAATAATGAATAATTAGCGGGGAGTGCAGGAGAAAACATACGATATACTCCCCCGTATAAGCGATAACCAAACATGTCCTAAGAAGGAAGCTGGTTCCTGAAGAGTTGGATCGGGGACACATTAAGCCGACATTGTCACCCTTATCTAAGAGCATGTCTACTTTATGGCTAGTCGTCATTGCACCCCTGGAATGAGAATACAGCTGTACATGTCAGCATTTAGCAAAGAGAAAATGAATATTAGTGGTCCTTATTAAACAGAGTCTAGCTCACTTCTTTGTGTCTTGTTGGATGTTTGCGTGCAGCCACTCCTAACTTATGCCCTGTATTTGCAGCGGGTGACTCCCACTACCTCGCCTGTAAGCACTGATAAACAAAAGTTCCCTAAACCAACACCAGATAATTAACAATCTTGCCAAAACAGCTGCAGTGGATTCATTGAGTCCCCCAGTATTCCCATATCATAAAAACCACCTTGAAGCGGAACTTCCCAAATCCGAACACCATCAAAGTTGAGACTGGCCAGCTGCAGCACACTCTTGGCGTGATCCTCCCAAGTCAACATACTGTAGCCCCGTCGACTGGTAACCTTGCCCTTGTCATCTCTCCATTTGTCGGCTTCTGGCGAACCTCCATTTCACCTCCCGGTTAATATCATAGACCTCGATACTGTCATCTCCAAAGGTCCAAACTGCAAGTTTGTTTCCACCATCAACAAATTTCACTTCATATGTGCCCACGAAGCTCTTCATCATGTGGCGAACCTCGTCTTTACCTGTACTAGCATCGACAGACAAGAGCCTCTTCTGGAGCAATTTCTTCTCCTCGATGTCCAAAAGAAGCAACTCGCCGCACTTTTCTCCTCCTACCGCGAGCCACTGGTTGTTAGGATGCCAGCTGATGGTTCGTCTCCAGCGGTCTGCTTGCAGTCCTTCGTATGTCCAGTGCAGTTGCCCGTCAGAAGCCATTGAGTAGACCCTCACGTTGGCCTTCCCATCTACTGTTGCAAAGTATTTTGAGTCTGGACTGAAACTACCTGTCCAATTCTGGTGGTCGGTTCTGAAAAGGTGCTTCTCGTGGCCTGTCTTTGGGTCCCAGATGCGGATCGTACCACCCCACGACACTGAAGCGAAGAGCGATTCGTCAGAGTTCCACCCAAACCACATCATAGCATCAGTATGGCCCTTGAGGGTCATACCTTTTGTAAGGTCGTCCACGGAGATAATCTTGATATCGCAAGGGTCGTCACGGTTCGAGCAAGGCCGCTTTCCAAGTATATAAGCGACATACTGTCCTGACGGGCTAAAAACCTGTGATTCGTGGCTAAAGACTAGTTGACCTTGTAGGGTGGGTTTACCGGCTGCCATATACTCAGTAACAAGCCGTTCGATAGCTGGCTCGAAGACCGCCCCTAGATCCTGGATCTTAGCACGATCTAGGGAGACACTGAGCTCTGCCAACTTGTCGCCAACGACAGATGCTGCGGCCCGCGCAACACTGCTCAGCGAATCTTCCCCTAGACTGGTCTTGGCTTGCTCTTCTTCAATACTCCATAGGATAATAGTGGGTTCCTTTTCAGGCTCGCGTCTATCGTACATGGGCTGATCACAGGATATGAGGGTACGGGCATCGTTGGGCCTGAAAGCCACAGCATTAATCTTGGACGTGTGGCCTTTGAGAACAGTGAGAGTCTCCCAGGTTTGGGTATCGACAACATGAATATCGTGCTCTACAGCAAGGGCCAGGAATTTGCCATCATGGCTCACGCTACCAAGATGAGGCTGCTTCTTGAAGGTCATCTTCTTGACTTCATTGCCCCATTGCAGTTTGCCATTATCGGCATACGGGTACGGCTTCCCGGCAGAGGTAGTGAAGTCTTGCTCCACGGCGTAACGCCAGTCCGCCATGAATTCGTCGCTTGAGTATGAAGGCATATTGGGATTGAAATGGGAGATTCCCGTTATTGTTTGTGGATATTTGATTAATCAAGGGATGAACGTTGATAACTATCCAATATTATATCTGACGCGCTGCTGCCTGAGAGCACGTGCAATATTTTCGCCACATGGTGACGATTGTCGGAGCAATACTACCCGGAAAACAACATACAGGCCAATCTCGTGTTTATAACATAGTTGAACCCGGACTTGCAGCTTGTTGAGACAACGAATCTCTGATGCGACCGCGCTTCCACTTCGTCCCCAGGGAAACAGGCCACGCAGAGAAATAAAACTCTTACTACACAATCCTGGGGCTCGAAGTAAAAAAGCAAGATGACAAGTAACGACGGGCGATAGCTGGAGCACGTAGAGGCAAAAATAAAGGGTGTCAAATGTGCAAAAACATACAACAGCGGGGATTCGCTGGTCGTCACCGACCCAACTACTAATCCGCCGATTA
>ONZP01000248.1:0-81900 GCA_900312805.1 Fusarium torulosum
GTGTGAGGTCAAGGTGTCAGTCTGTAGTTCTGTCTCTCTGTCTCTCTGTCTCTCTGTCTCTCTGTCTCTCTGTCTCTCTGTCTCTCTGTCTCTCTGTCTCTCTGTCTCTCTGTCTCTCTGTCTCTCTGTCTCTCTGTCTCTCTGTCTCTCTGTCTCTCTGTCTATCCACTATATACTTACTTACAGTCAAAGGCTGGCTTCGGGTCCCTACAGCTGTGGCCATTTGTTGTGCTTCCTCTCTGTAAACAAATAATATCGTTTTTGATATTTAGTTCCCTTTTACTAGTGAGTTCATCAGCTCTGGGGTCATCTCACCTCACACTTATTTAGTACATTCTAAACTCAGCCACTGGCCCCCCTCAAAGCCTCTTGTGCATGATCCCTCTATTTGTTTTAAGTTTACTTGACCGTTGAATACAAGGAAGCAAAAACAAAAGTGCCTTATAGTATCCAACAGGAACGTGCACTTTTGAGGTTGGCCGCTTTTTTTTCTTTCCCTTTCGCTCGCTACGTCGACCATTTACATGCGCCTTACACCCCCCGTCCCTCCGCCTCTCGGTTCTCTATTCCGCACTTTTCGTGAGCGTGGACCCTTTTTAGCTACAGAACCTTTCTACCTGGAGGCTGCTAACCAATCCTTCTCTAGCTATTGCGTTGGATTTCCATAATTCTCGCTTCTTCTTTCACAGACAAGCGGTGACATTCATTCATCCTTGCCCCATTCCGCGTTCTACTCGCTCAGCGCAGTGTTCTACTATGCAGCATCAGCTAGCACACTCGCTATCTAGGTAGGTAGGTATCTATCTATCCATGCATGTAGCTGCAGATACCTGCAGTAATAACGTGTCTGCCTGCTTGGTTCCTCTCTCGGGTCCGAGAATATATGCTGGAGGGGGAGAGCGAAATGTCAACGTCGTCTAATCCATCTCGTTAAACCCCCCTTGAGGGGCTGTCTCTATTTCTTATTTTGTTTAGCTTTTGCTTGCCTACCAGGGTCTAACTCTCCTCTACCCTCATTTGATCTTCCATTGCTTCCTCTCGAATACGCACGAGGCGTTCGAGAAGGCGAGTTTATCTGCCCTGTTGCGGAAGCTAATAACTACTACATTGGGCCCTCCACTAACTCACCATGTTCTTTTAATCACTTCATATTTCAATATCTCTCCCATATATCCTTTTAGACTTGCAGAACAGTCTCCTCTATCGTCTTTCTTACACATCCTCTATTCAACAAAGTGACAAAGAAAAGTCGTCGACCAAATACATCCTACACTTGATACCTCAGTTACCAACATCTTTGTCCATCTCATGTTACAAAATCTCCGTCTTTTAAGCAAACCACTAAAACAATTTATCCTCGACTATATCCTGCCAATCATCCAAAAGCCAATCTCCCTGAACAACTACGAATTCTCCTCCCGTTCTCTTGACGCCTCAGTATAGCGGCCACTCTTCTGTATATCCCCCTCAACCGCAACCACCCGTTTACCACAACTGCCTACATATATAACCCTTCCCCTATGACTCGAGCGTCGTACCAATGCACCCTTCGGGACGACGGCAGTCTGCCCCTCCTGAGCCACTGTGTTGCGCAAAAAAGCTGCAACATTGTAAATGACAATATCCCCCGTTCGGCCCGAAACTTGGCCTCTACTGAATCACTCTCAAGCGTCTCCTCCTCTACTTCTACTTCTACCTCAACTCTCACTCCTATGGCGGTTGTCCCGCCAGAGAGTTCTGTCCTCTCACTCCTTAGTGGCATCAGTCCTCGTTTATCAGTTAAGGAGCTCGAAGTCATCCCTTCGACTCGCCTGCAGCGTCTTTATAATGTCAAGGTCACTGAGGGCCCAAATCTTCTTCTTGCTTTACCTCCACCTGCAGTTATACGCCTGCTGCGTTCTGAAAAGTCAACGCTTGGTTCTGAGGCTGCTGTGTTGAAGTGGCTCTCTGCTGTTGCTAGAGAAAGAAAGATGTGTTCGGGCTTTGGAATCAAAGAACCCTCAAACAGGGCGGCCGGGACTATGTTAGGAAGTGAGACTACCGCCGAGTTATTGACTGGGTATCTGCCTACTCTTGTTCGTCATGAGTCTCTTGGTGGTATGCTACCCATGGAATATAACCTCATCCGACCGTCACGAGGTACACCTATATCCACTCTAACTAAACCCCTCAGCCCAAGTGAGCGGAGGGCGGTGGACTTCCAGACTGGACAACTTCTCCGCAGGATATCTTGTCAAGTTTCACCAACGAAGCGGTTTGGCATTGCTGCCGATGTACTCTCGGTCCCCCCCTCAGTTGTCCACCACCCGCCACGACGCTTTGAGGGAAACTTGAGCGATTCAAAAGGTGCCGACTCATGGAGTACAGCGTTTCATAGTCTGCTGGAATCTGTCCTTCGAGACGGTGAGGACTTGACTATCATGTTCAACTACACTAATATCCGAAACCAATTTGAGCGCTTCGAGCATCTGCTTGACGCAGTGACGAAACCTCGGTTGGTTGTTCTGGACGCCGGAGAGGACTCGAATACATTGATACATCGGTCATGCGAAACCGGGAGGAAACCAAATGCGCCTACTGAGGAATCAATCGGGGTCCCAATACGACCTAAATCATCACTAAGAACTTCAAGGAGATCAGATCACGGGAGGGGGCGACCTGACTACAAGATAGTCATCCAAGACGATACCAACATTAGAGAAGATCATTTTATTGCGGATGAGTCTACTAAGAGCAACATTGAAGTAACTGGTTTACGACAATGGAGCCACTGCTTATTCGGCGATCCTCTCATGGCAACAGCCTTCAGCAAACGACCACGGCCATCAGAGGACTTTTGGCGAGGCTTTGACAAACCCCTGCCAGGACACGAAGCAGCCCAGACCGACATCATCGAAGACCGAGAGAACGCACATATCCGCACATTATTATACGAGCTCTATCACGCGGTGGTCTCTCTGGTGGGAGAGTATTATAGGCCGCAGAACGACAGCAGCAGGCGGGAACTTGCGGCGCGGAAGCATCTCGGAAACGTGCTGTCTCAGCTGGAAGAGCTTGACAATAGGGGCCAGCCGCGACGTAGACGCATGAGTGGTGAGATGTCGCCTGCTAAAAGGCCGCGTTCTGGTCAAGAAAGTGACGAGGATAGCGAATCTTAATGAGATATGACCACATTTCTCGGGCTGACAGCTCATTATGCTGTTGGCTTTGGGGCAATAGTACACGAATAGATACATACAACGAGTCCTTTACTCGAGAGTCAATACACGTAAAATGTTCTCTATAAATCAATTCTCTTTCTCGTGGTGATTTGACTAGCCTTGATAACCATTTGGCATATTACGCTCGTGCTTTTCTTTTTCCTTTTCCTTTCGTCGACGTGCCATCTTCTTCGTCCTCATCCTTGCTATTCTCATCATCCTCGTCCCGGGGTAGTTGAAAGCCCATCATACCCAACAAATTACCTGTCGGCCCGGCCATACCCGCCTGGCTCTTAAAACTCTCTAGCAGATTCTTTGCCAGGTTGTAATCGATATCAACTTCTTCCTCGCTGTCCTCTTCTCCTTCTTCCTTGATGTCTGAAAGACTGCTCTCTCCCTCTTTTTGGCCTGTGCTCTTCAGACGAGGTTGCTTGTCGACGGGGTCAAGCTTGAGAGCGCCATGCTCGTTGAGTTCAGCTTCGAACTCCGTGGTGAGCTTCTGGATCTCTTCGTCTTCTTCGTCTATAACAGGGTGTTTGGATTTATCTGTAGCCTTGCTGGTTGTGTTTGTGCTTGAAGCTGTGGATGGTAGGCCCATCATCTCTCTCATCATCTTGGCGAATTCCTCTTCGTCAAAGCTGACCTCCTTGTCTTCTGACTCGCTATCATCGTCAAACTCATCATCGTCATCGTCGTCATCGTCATAGTCCATTTCATCAAGTTCTGCGCCGTCCATTCCAGCAGTATCATCGTTCAAAAATGCTTCGAAACGAGACACAATCTTACGAAGGTCAGATTGTGTATTTGTGTCGCCAAAACCTGATTTCGTGCTGGAGGAAGCATTTCTCCCCTTACCCTCCAGTTCTTTCTCAAAATCCTGGTAGTTGATGTCCATCCACGCTTCACTGTCATCACGGTTGGCATCATTCCATGACTTGATCTCTTCGTCTGAAGGGAGGGTCTCGTTTCCGTCCTCTGCCAGATCCTCGAGGACGATGGCGAGCTCACGCACAACTCTGCTTTTACTTTTTTCGGCATTTACAGACAACATTTCAAATCCACATGTTAGTTTCATTCCAATATCCAACCTCGCCATGATCTTATCGGCCTCGCTTGAGGGTGCTTCTTTTTGTGCTTTTCGAAGTACATCGCTCCAGGTCGGCGGGGTATCGAATCGCTGGGACCGTAGCTGGGCGAAAAGGACTTTACTAAACCGAACAGAAGTGGTGATAAGGTCCTCTGGTGGGAATTTTGCCGGTTCAGATGGTGAGATGACACGTTTCAGGGCAATTGGGTCTCGAAGGTAGAACGTTTCGACCGCTGGTGCAACTGATTTGGGCAGCGAGTGTAGGACGTACGCCAATTTCCTAGGTATCGTGGCCAGAGAGTGATGAATGGATTCGCTGATCTGCGCTGGGTACTTTTCCAATCTGTAAAAGGCTTCGGCTTCAACAAATCCCGAGTGAACGAGGGCATTGCGTTTCGTTTTGATGGCCTCGACTGCTTCCGGCAGTTCGAGGTTCCGAGACCTCAGACCGACCTCATCTTTCACGGGGATAAGAAGCAGATTTCCCTTATTGATCCATGACCGATTGTTGTCGATTTCTGGGCTCAGCCATCTTGGTAGCACATTGGCGGCTTCAACGAGAAGGAACTCGCCGTCTGTATCAAAAACCCGAATCCAGAGGTTTGGGTGCAACTTGGATAATTCTCTCAGAATATAAACAATCAGCCACTCATCTTCTACAGCATCGCTGTAGTCCGTGATGCCATGGAGATACACCAAGCCTGTAAGCTGCATTAGTAGATCATAAACACAATAATAATAAGCAAGTCTGGAGCTCACCATGTTCATTTTTTAAGGTAAGGTTGAAATCATCTTTTTGCCATATGTAATCCTTTGTTAGGGAGGTGGCGAGTTCTATGCCTGCTTTTCGAATGTTTTCGATTTGTGAAAGCTGCTTTCGGGCATCAAGTTGAGGGTCCAAAAAGAAGAGAAGATACTCGACACAATTGTCGGATAGCTGGTTCTTAAAGTTTGTTTCTTCTGTTCCGCCTGTTTCTTCAAACTCTTCCTCTTCCTCTATAATAGGCGACCTGAAAGACATGGTGATTGTTCAAATCTAAACACAAATTGTCGAACAGTTGAGTTGTCAAGGGAGAGTTGTTGAGGCTGTGATTTTACATATGACAACTACCGGGTAAGCTGCTTCCACTGACACTGGAGTTTTGTCTCATTTGCGATATAATTAGGTAAGCTAGTCCTACCCAGGCCAAGTGTGGATGTGGACATAGAGACCCCCCACTTTAATAACACGCTCGTCACGTCCGCTGTCGCGTATAGTGGGAAGGTCCCTAAGAAGCAACTGCCCTCATTATTCACTGTCTGATCGATCGTCAATCTTTTCTCTCACAACAACGAGGCCAATGTCATCTTTTTCTCTTGACATTTGATGAACTGAAAAAAATTATAACTATATCAGACCAAGTATCCCAAAGACCCATCGGTTGCGATATTGTAAGGCCGTGCGCATCGCAACCATGGCACCAGCCAAGCGATCGCGGCGTGACGCCGAGCAAGACGACGATGACGATGGTGTTAGTGTACAACAGGCGCGATCAAATCTGGGAAGAGATGATGGGGTAAGTGCATTATAAACATACGTGATCTAGTACCTCGACTGACATGCCATCGCAGAGAAAGCGTGCCAGGGTTGCTGTCGACAATGACCGAATGATAGAGCCTACACCTCAGAGAGAAGTCACACCAAGCTCCGAAGACGAAGACGACGAAGACCGCCGACAAACGGATGCGCCACCGCAAACACAATACGAAATCATGCGAGATAATGGCTTCAGGCATCTCGAGCACACTGACTGGGATGACCAACAAGCGACACAGAAGCTGGCGCAGCGCGGGACAAGTCTCGGTAACAATATGGTGTCCGAGAGTGGCATCATCGAGAGTATAACTTGTTTCAACTTCATGTGCCACGAGCGATTGCACGTCGACCTAGGTCCACTCATCAACTTTATTGTGGGAGAGAATGGCAGTGGAAAGAGTGCTGTCCTTACTGCCTTGACACTCTGCCTGGGTGGCAAGGCCAGTGATACAAACCGAGGAGGAAGTCTAAAATCATTTGTTAAAGAGGGATGCGATCATGGTAGCCTGGTCGTCAAGATCAAGAATGCTGGTTCAGACGCCTACCAACCTGACATCTATGGCGAAACCATCGTTGTCGAACGTCATTTCTCCAAAACAGGCAGCAGCGGATTTAAGATCAAGAGTGCCATGGGTAGGATTATATCGACCAAGAAGCAGGAGGTGGAAGAAATCTCGGAATGGTACGCACTCCAGATTGGCAACCCCTTGACAGTTCTGTCACAGGACAATGCGCGGCAGTTTCTCAATGCGGCAACGCCGGCCCAAAAGTACAAATATTTCGTTTCTGGTGTCCAGCTGGAGCAACTTGACAACGACTACAAGATGTCACAGGACACACTTGACAAGACACTTCTGCTCAGGGACGATCTAAACTCAAAGATTGACGCGGTTAAGAAAGAGATGGAAGCGGCTCGTCGCCTTGCGGACACTGCGGCGAAGAACAAGAACCTTCGCGAAAAGGCGCGACATCTCATCAATCAGCTAGTCTGGTCTCAAGTCGTAGAACAGGAACGGATACTCGAAGAGCATGAAAAAGACATCGCCAGACGAATACAAACCATTGCGGATGCGGAGGTATACTGTGATACAACGACACAGGATCTTGCCAAAGTTGAAGAGAAGCTTAAAAATGTTCGTCAGACAAAAGAAACACTCGAACAAGATAGAGAGTCATTCGACGAACGGATTGCCAAGGCCACTGAAGTACATCGACAAGCACAGAAGGGCGAGTCTGAGCTGCTTATGGAAGAGCGAGATGCCCATCAACGCTTGAAAACAGTCAAGGATGATATGAAGGCCTGCCAACAGAAGATCGAGGAGGAGGAACGTCGACTAAGTGAGTCAACTGGGAACGCTAGGGCCCAGAAGGATAACGAGCTTGATCTTGCACGAAAAAAGGAAAAGCTACTGAGAGAACAGATGGAAGAGATACAGAACAGCTTCCCCGAACTTCAAAGCCGACTTGGCGAGGCCGAACAACGTTACAAGAAACTTTCGCAGAGCAAAGAACTCAAACGTAAAGAGATCGTCTCCGTTGAGCAACAGGTCCGAGAACTTAAGGGAACATCTGGAGGCCGTTTTGACGGTTACGACAGGGAAATTAAGGATGTCATTAAGGCCATTGAGAATGAGAATGGATGGGAGCAAAAGCCTGTCGGACCCATCGGGGCTTATATTCGGCTGTCTAAACCAGAATGGTCCGGTATACTGGAAAGAACTCTCGGTGAAGGACTCAATGCGTTTGTTGTCCGGAGTAAATCAGATCAAACGAAGCTCTCCAATTTGATGCGTCGATTCAGGCTTAAGAAGCAGCCCCCAATCTACATTGCTTATGGCGGTAGAATCGACACAAGTAGTCAGGAGCCCGATTCTGCGTTCGATACCATCCTTCGAGTCCTTCAATTTGATGACGACGTTGTCAGATCTCAGCTGATCATCAGCAACCAGATCGAGAAGATCATCCTCATTCGCGATCGAGTCGAGGCTGAGAGAGTGATGGTCGAAGGTGTCCCTCCGCGTAACGTGGGTGCTTGTCTCTGTTTCCACGATGGACGAGGAAAGCGAGGCTGGGGTCTTCGACTCACCAATCGAAATGGTTCTGTTGGAACAAGCCCTGTTCAACCGTACACAATGCGCGCTAGGATGCAAACAGATGCTGCCCAACAGGTTCGAATTCAAGAAGAAAACCTCAACCACCTGGGACAAGAGATGGCTGAGATCAGCCGCGACGAGCGCCAGGCACAACAGGCGGTTCAGCGATGCAGATCAGAGCTCGAAGGCCAGCGGAAAGATACCAAGAGATTCGAGGGTGACCTTCGTAGGACGCAGGCCGAGGTCGAGCGTGTTCAAATGGAATTAGATGCGTTTGAAGGCGTTGATGATCGACTCAATCTCCTTCGAGCTGAGCTCGAGTCGAGGCAAAACGAGGAGCAACAACTTGGAAGACAATATGGCGAAATGGTAGTAGCAAGACGAGATCTTAAATCCAAGACTGATCTAGCCCGGGTAAGGTTGGAAGAAGAGAAGAATGATAGGGACGACTTCCAAGGCCGGATAAATAAGGTTTCCGAGAAGATTGCTACCGTCGAGAACCTGAGGCGAGTAGCTCTCGCGAAGAAGAACGACGCCTTCGAGAGTGTCGACATCGCCAAAAACGAACGTCGACGCGCTGAGGAAAAGAGGGATCGGCAAGCCGCTGAAGTGGCCGACTTCACAGAACAGGCCAAACAGACCGCACCGGAGCGTGTTCATATCCCAGACGAGGAGACTCACAGCAGCATCGAGTTGAAGTACACCAAAATCAGAGAGCAACTCAAGCAGCGGGAGGCACGTCTCGGAGCAACAGACCAGCAAATATACGACCGTGCTACCGAGGCCCGCGAACGATATGAAGATGTTATGAAACAGACCAGGGATGTTGACGACACTATTGCGTCTCTCAAGCGCGCCATCGAGAGCCGTCTACATCTCTGGCGCCAGTTCCAACGGCAGATCAGTGCGCGTATCCGTATTCAGTTCAACTACCTCCTGAGCGAGCGAGGCTTCCGAGGCAAGATTGATCTGGACCATAAGCACCGTAAGGTTGTTCTTCAGATTGAGCCGGACGAGACGCGTAAAAGCTCCGCTGGTAGAAACACCAAGACCCTCTCAGGTGGCGAGAAATCCTTTTCGTCTATTTGTATGCTGTTATCAGTTTGGGAGGCAATTGGCTCGCCCATTCGATGTCTGGATGAATTTGATGTGTTCATGGACAATGTGAACCGTGCTATTAGTACAAATATGCTGGTAAGTAACCAATGCATTGGAACAAGATATGAACACAGAAACTAACATGTCTACTTCCAAGGTTGATGCTGCTCGTCGATCAGTCTCGCGACAGTATATTCTTATTACCCCTAATGCCATTGAAGGCCGAGCAAGGTTAGACAAGGACGTGAAGATCATTCGGTTAGTTCTATTCCAAGACCTGGCTTAGTATCGAGTTGCTAATAGTGTCTTAATAGGCTAACGGATCCTCGTCAACGGACACTCGAAAGTTTCCAGTAGGATTTGCACTCAATATCTTTTAGGAGTTCGGGCGCGAACACGGAACATCAGTTCGTTGATAGGGTCGACATACAAAAGCGAGCATTGGGGCATAGTGGAGTTAATCATGTGTGATACCAGAAATCATTGTAGGAATTGTTTTTGCACGGGGTTTAGCAACGGATGTCATTACAACGGGCGCCTGCCAAGGCTTCTATATTCATAGATAATGGTATACACGACTCGTACAATATTTTACAATCAACTCCTTCGTTCGGATGACATGTAAACATCATATCTCTTTAGACCCTGACACCCTTGCTCCTTAGTATATTTACGCCGGCGTTGAGGGTGTAACCAGCCCATTCACCAAACGCTCCCACCATGCCTCCAACTGTCTTAACTTCGCCTAGTCTTCGCTGAAGGAACTGCCTCGTCTCGATAAAATCGGGTGATCGGTCGTTAGTCATGAAGAGCTCGCTCGTACTGTAAATCATGGAGAGGGTGGCGCGCTTGGTGTACCAGGAGGGATCGACGGCCTTGTCGCCAGCGAGGTACCATATCTCGTCGGAGAGCTTGGCCAGCTCTTTTACAGATTCGGGGACATAGCTGGGCTGGGCCATGACGGCTAATGCCTAGGAAACAGAACTATAAGTATTTATATATCATAAAGGGCTTGGTATGCCTCCTACCTCTTGCCAGCGGCCCAGGACCACCTTGTTACCCATAAGTCGTTCCCATGCCAGTGCTTCCACCCTCGATGCAACTCCAGGCTTATCGGTATCAGGGAATAATTGTTGACTTCGAGCAGCCAGAGCCTCGCGCTGGGTAACAAGATGGTATCGGATTAGGCCAAAGGCACCGTCAGGAATGACGCTCGCGCTTATATCAAGATAACCCGCATCCCTCGCACCGCAACCGAGAGCCTTCTGTGAGAATCCATGTTCAGGCACATGCTTGTAAGCAGCAGCGAGGATGGTTTTTTCGGCATCGCCAAACACTCCCGGGGGTGGTGGATGATCGTATGAGTGGAAGGGTCGGCGGGCAAGACCCGAGGTCAGCCTTGAGCTCGCGGCGCGCAAGGCTGATGCTCTTGGAAGAACTCGGACAGACGCTGACATATCGAAGAATTACTGGGTCTTGATCGTGATACCAGCTTAGAAATGCTTCACGCACAGATCGTCCGTTTTTTTGGAGTTGACGTTTGCGATTTGTTCTAGATGCTAGCTAACCTTCCCCCAATGGGAGGGATGGGAAGTCCCCGGTGTGGGACACGGCGGAAGAGCTCGGGCCACTCCCGGAATCTGTAGACCACGACGGCGCTTTTCATTCCGCCCCCTCCACTGCACGGGATCGGCAGATGTAAGGCAGGTATTTAGGCACCCAAAACTGACAGTTGGTTAAAGGTACGTAGTCTACTGACTGACATATTTAGTTCAACTGAGCTGCATCTAGCTACAGCAAAGCTACAGTCTCGTGGAACGGGTCAACTGAAAATGCCTCATGCAGTGTGATGAGTGTACTTTCGTGATATTACGATACTGAATTGCGCTTACATTCTACACCATGGGTACCTATACTAGGTATTATGAGCACGAAGGCAATGAACCAGGTGAATGATTTCGAGCAAGGCAGGCAGTACTGTTTATAGCCCTGATGGTTTTTGTAGACCATTGTAACTCTTATAGGATCGGTCCAAGCGATTAACAGATCGTCGATCGCAAAGCTACGTTAACGTGTCCGTGAAATGCCGTGCTTCTGATCGTCTTTCCTACATTTCAGGCACTAGATGAACTCCGAGTATGTCGCTTATAAGCATATTACGTTAGATAATAACTTCTATTGCTAGTTCGATTCCGCTCACAGTGTTCCAGGAACGGACGGCATCCTAGATCTTACCTAGTACCAGTTTTATTACTATCGTCTTCAATATACATACAATGTTGCTTTGTCTCCAGGGTAGAGCCTCAGACATTTAAAGTGTAAGTTTATTATCTTCTACAGTCCTCATGGAGCACAAGTCTGCTCCCCTTGTGGCTTTTCTTGCTTTCCCCTGCAGCTTTTCCATCCTCCTGCTGTTCTAGGCAACAAGGCAAAGGTCACGGATAGCTGAAGTGCGTGGTTTCTCCACAAAGGATGCTGCTAACGGCCTGAGCGTCGTTATATGCATCGCCAGGGATCGGCCGGTATAACCTTGATGGTTGGGCCTTTCCTTAAAGATCATGTTCCGAATGTAATAGGCACTGAGTATAGAGTATGTGCTATAGTGGTACCAATAAAGGAATTTGGGGTATTTCGAATACAACGGTCGATTCGCTGTCAATCTGCGCCTCTTATTGACGCTATGCCATGGTTGAATCTTGTTCGTGGCTTGATCGTGAGTCAACATGTTTTGTCATGATCCTTCAATACTTCGGTGCCTGTCATTGGTGCTGTCAAAGTTAATGAAACCAACCATGAATATCCATAAAGCTTTACCCCCAGAGCAAGGATGTAATGCCCCGTGAACATGGCATGTCGGAAAGTTCACTATTGTTTGCTTGATGGGTCAATGGGTTAATTAGTGGGCATGTCAAGCTTGGCTGGGGATGTGATGAGACAAAACAACTAGCAACCCTGATCCGCAGTAGTGTGTTGGAGGGGCTGACCAAGGTTAGAGAGGGTGCTATTGGTTGGCTTCTGCCGCAACCCCAAGCGATGGCTGTCGTGTAACAACGAGTGCTTCTGTGAGAAACCAAGGCAGGTGTTACACAAGCCAATCGTAGTCTCCATCATGTAAGCTCAGCTGCGCACTCCATGCTCGACTTACGAGGAAAGTATACACAGTTTCGAAACGCACTTGGTGAACTGTTCAACAAGAAAGTAAATGCTCTGGCGCCCTGCAAGGTTATGTGGGTTGAATGTAAGTGATACCGAAGGTGATGAGATGAATAAGCTCACGGGGTGAGTGAGTGTAAAGGTGAGTTGGTGAGGTTAGATGCCAAGCAGGGATATGTGATCTGAATCTTGGCTTGATAGTTATTGTATGTGCGGAAAACTGTTGGCTCTAATTCAGCCTTGTAACAAGACTGTCAAATCCCATTATCTTGCACGAGCCAATCTGAAGACCGGATGTGATGGAAGTGAGACTACGGAACTTGGATTCGCTCTGCAGATTGACTGAAGAGCTTGGAGTCGACAACGACCCAAGTCCCACAACGCAACAGATCCTTGATGCTGCAAGCACATCTGCTTGTTCCTGGTGCTAGCCAGTCCTAGTGCACATGGTTCCTTGGCCCAGCAGATGCTGCAAACACAGCCCAATGGGTTCTTGAGCAATTTCGACTACCGATGCTGAGCCATGGGTAAACAGAACTCAATGAGCGCGGCGATGTCTCTCGATGTTGTAACGCAAACGTATGAACCCTGGAGGCAAGGATAATTACCTGCACTAATAAACACCAGTTCACTTCTAACACCTTGCAGAGCTAGGAGCTGCCAGTTATTGAGCCAAAGTTCATCACTCACCTTGACATTATTGCCGAATTGTTCCCCCTGATACAGAGTCTGTTGGCCTAGAATAAGATCGGTTGTGGTCGATACGGAGTGTTCCATTCTGTAAGGTTGTGATGCCTGTTTTAAACGCGAGGTTAAGAAGGAACAAGGAACCATGGATGTAAGGGTGGATTTCTTTACGGGTGCAAGATATGCCTAAGAAGCACATAATTTTGTGAGAAGAGGACTGTAGATGTAAGTGCAACTATAATGGATTTTGAATGCTGGCAACATAGGCCTCTTGAAGCTTTTTCTGGGTTGAAGTACAAAGGCAGGAAGGAGGTAGCTCTTACCCTGAGGTTCAAGTATAATAAACCTAAATCCTATGGTAACGAACGTTCTTCCTTTATACTAACTAGCATGAGGTTCTAAGCGACTTACACGAAGACCACAGTGAGATGAAATTGAAGACAAAATCATCGATTCACGTAGTTGTACCTCTGTCCTCAAACTTTGTACCGCATACGGCAAGATTCCAACGTAACTTTCATGGTACCTCGTGTTATCATGCTCATATCTGGTAAGCTTCAGAGTGGACCCTAACATATCCACAGTCCCTGGTCTTACCCCTGCCCAGTGTTCCCATTCGTCGCCTGATCTCTTCTCATCTCTCGCCCAACGCGTTCTTTTCTTTTTACGACACAAGAAGAGGGAGAGAGAAAGAACCTTGAAAGTCAGCACTAAAGAGCCACAGACACCAGAAGCCACCCTCGCCGTCCTTCCGCCGTCCTTCCACGTATCGCTATTGTCTCTTCGAACCCCTTGAAAGCGCCAGAGCCTGATACTCTTCCATCCCGGGTGAAGGAAAAAAGTCAATCAACAGGACCAATCCATTACCAGAAGCTGGTATCTAGTACCACCACGCCGCACGCCGAGGCCTTTTTCAGCCAAGCCAAGCCCAAGCCCAGCCCAGGCCACGAGCTGTGTGATTCCATTCGTGTGCTGCAGACACCGGTGCTTACATTTTTATGCGACAATCGCCATTGCCTTGATTGACCAACCGTGGATCTTGTAGCCCGTCTCGTCTTGTTCTGGCCTTGTCCTGTGCTGGTAATTTAGCCTACTCGTCACCCCCATAGCTACCTATCCTCGTTCATCGATCGCTCACCTCGCCGACTAATATTCCACTACGAAACGTGGACACCTACGGCCCGTCTCCGCTCCCCTCCGCCACGACCTACCTCTCCTAGAAACCGGTCGCGCCCGTTCGTTTGTTGTCCGAACTCGCACCAGTCACTCAATACCTACCTACCTACCTTATTACGCGACAAGGCCATCACCCACCCCCAACCAAAAAAGAGGTTTCTTTCTGTACGTCCAGACGTACTACGCACGCGATCAAACCACACAGTCACAATGGGTAAGTTGATGATATCTTCTGCTTGATTCCTCACGTCTTGATTTCCCATCATGGGCGGCGATGGCTGCTCCTTGTGCCGTCATGGCTCGCCATATACACGCGCCTTTGCATCCGTCGAAGCAACGTGTGTGCCGTTTCCTTGTCGTCTCGACTCTGCGGTACCCTATTGTCTTTCCCAATGGCTCCTCGAGACTCGGCGGCTCTACCTGTAGTCGCCCTGCCCCAGCCCATCCATCCATCACCTCCCGAGCCTGATTGACCCCAATTCAACCCATGATCTGAGCTTCGTTATCTTGAGAGCCTGAACACAACAGATTTTGAGTCTGCCTCAAGGCTGTCCATTGCTGCTGTGTCTTGCATTGTGTTATATCCGCGCATGCGATCCCACTCCTTGGAGTGTCTTGATCAATCAATGTGATACCACCTGTTGCTCTGATGCAGCCTCAGAAATTCCCCATCCCACTACAACAAAGCTCTTCCAGCCGCTTCTTCTTTCTCGCGTCGTCCTTCCCCATCCATTGCATTGCATTATCGAGCCCCCTTACCTGCATCTCCCGCCAAGGTCCACTGCCCACCCGACTCTGCCACCCACCACCCCTCCACTAGACAGAGGTCGACCATTCTGCCGCCTACCTCAACCAGGCTACCCTCACTCCCTGTTATTTCAACCACTCTTCCTCTTTCTCACCTTCCCCCGTTATTGCGCATCTTTCGCAGAGGTTTTATCCTTTCTTGAATTGATCTATTCTGACGCTCACCTTTCTATAGCTGATTCCGGTGATACTTATCGACCCGTAAGTAAACACAATCCGTTTAAAGCTCTCCCCAACCATGCCAATCAACTGTATCTGCTTGTTGAAAATGCCTTCACGTATGCGCAATCGCGCCGTTGCCATCCCGAGCTTGTGCGCTCCCCCGCGCCTGAATGTATTATGAGCTCTGGTCGCCGATTCTGGCAGTTGCTCCCCGCTCCTCGAGGACTTTGATCGCAGGCTGGATACCTGGAAGGAGCTCCGTTGATCCGAGATCGTTCTTCGCGATGCGCTCTGATTGCTCCTTCCCTTCTACTTGCTCAGGGGCACTTGCAACAAATGCCAGTGTCTGGCACTGCCGTATCTTGCGGGGGAGCAGCTGCCGGTTGACAGTGGCAGTACCGGCCGGGCAGTGATTCAAAGCTCGTTTGCGCGCAACTTTACCTTGGCCGAAGCATTTCAGTTTACAATACCCCTCTCGGCACCACCATAGCACCTCGCATTTTCTCAACGCAATCAAGCTTTGACATGGCATCGCTCGTACTTCTTCCTGCTAACGCTTACAAGCGCGAGAGGTCACGATCTCCCCGCAGACGTTCAAGAAGCGCTGAAAGGACACACCGACGCCGCTCCTACTCCCCCCGCAGCCGATCAGGAAGCCGGGACGATTATCGACGAAACCGTGATCGTTCGCCCATGACTAGCACAGGTGCACCAGGCGGAGGACCAAGTGCAGGATACGGTGCACAGGCCCCTCATCGATCATACGAAGAACGAGCCGTCGCCCGAGAGCAAATGATGAACAACATTCGCGAATCCTCCCAACAGGACCGCCGAGTCTACGTCGGCAACCTCTCGTACGATGTCAAGTGGCACCACCTCAAGGACTTCATGAGACAGGGTGAGGCTTTCAACGCCGCGGAATGCAGGTGGAATACATGGGACTGACGAAATGGTATAGCTGGAGAGGTGCTCTTTGCCGACGTGCTCTTGCTTCCCAATGGAATGTCGAAGGTGGGCTTCATCGCATGATTTTTCTTTTCCCTTGGTTGGCTTTCCTTTGTGGCTCTTCATTCCCTCTTAGCATTTATGGATGGTTGGGTTGACGGGTGGGACGTTGTCCTGGGTTTACTGTAGGGATGCGGGTAAGTTGACTTCCGTCATGTCTATCTTGTGTCATACTAATGATCTACAGAATTGTGGAATATGCTACACGGGAGCAAGCCCAAGCGGCTGTTGCCCAGCTGAGCAACCAGAATCTCATGGGTCGCCTAGTCTACGTGCGTGAGGTAAGTAACAACTCATGCCACCCCATGGAGGGCACCAAGCTGACATAGTCTAGGACCGTGAAGCTGAGCCTCGGTTCATCGGAGCTACTGGCGGAAACCGCGGTGGCTTTGCAGGCGGCGCAGGCGGTATGCCTGGTCATTTCAACCCTGGATATGGCGGTGGTCCCCCCGGCGGCGGTGCTGGTGGTGGCGGCCGTCAGATCTATGTGGCCAACGTTTGTTCAACCCTGGTTTGTGTGTAAGTGCTGGATGTATGTTGACGTGCGATAGCTTCCATTCAACATTGGCTGGCAGGATCTCAAGGACTTGTTCCGCCAAGCTGGTATGTATTCATTTACCCTCGTTTGAGCCCATTATACGGTGGGTTCGCATTCTAACATTCATTCCAGCTCGAAATGGCACTGTTATTCGAGCCGATGTCCATGTCGGCCCTGATGGTCGCCCCAAAGGATCTGGTATCGTCGTCTTTGAGAGCCCTGATGATGCCCGCACCGCTATCCAGCAGTTCAACGGCTATGACTGGCAAGGCCGCGTGATCGAGGTCCGCGAGGATCGCTACGCCGGCGGCGGCCCTGGTATGGGCTTCGGTGGCCGAGGAGGCTTTGGCGGCGGCGGCGGTATGCGCGGAGGATTTGGCCAACAATTCGGTGGCCGAGGCGGCTTCGGTGGAGGACGTGGAGGATTTGGTGGAGGCTTTGGAGGCCGTGGAGGCTTCGGTGGAGGTGCTCCTGCCGGCCCCGGCTTCGAGCCCCCTGCCAGCTCCATCCCTCCCAACCCCTTTACTGACTTTGCTACCGCTGGCACCGACAGAGGCGAGATCATCTACGTCCGCAACGTAAGTCTTTGTCCAGCACCCCCTAACATTATATTTTTGCTAACAACAGTTAGTTGCCCTGGTCCACCAGCAACGACGACCTGGTTGAGCTGTTCACCACCATTGGAAAGGTTGAACAAGCTGAGATTCAGTACGAGCCTAGTGGTCGTTCCCGCGGTACTGGCGTGGTTCGCTTCGACTCCGCCGACACCGCTGAGACAGCCATTTCTAAGTTCCAGGGTTACCAATACGGTGGCCGTCCTCTTAACCTGAGTTTTGTCAAGTATCTAAACCAAGGTGGAAGCGACGTCATGGACACCGATCCTCATGGCGGTTTGACCCAGGACCAGATCATGTAAGGGATGGATGGTCATGCTCACTGAACATGAATCCCATGCAGCCATGTTTCTACACGATCATGGACCGCGTTTTTGTTTCCGCACAACGGCTTTTTATATTTGCTTTTTCTCTTTTCTGGCACTTTTTGTTATTCACATGAGCAGCAAAAGTTGGAGGTTATCGACGGTGGAATCAGAACGTACGGACACGCGGTCGGAATCACTGCTGAAGATGAATCTGCGCTTTGTCCTCTAATATGCCGATGGACTTGGGGCGAGGGGGATTATACTATGGGCTTACCAAACAGTACCGACTTGTCCCACTTCTGACTCCTGGACGGCAGCGAGCGATTCTCTAACATACGGTTGCTCATTGTGTCAGGAAGGAAGGGATGACTTCTCGAGCTGGCAGTCTCGAAGGATATTGCGTGGCTCTACTTAGAATGTATCTCGAGTAATCATCCGAAGGTTTTTAAGAACGACGGCAGGTGGCCTTGGTGAGGGAGAAGAGTGCAGGACTCGTGTGGACACGCGTAGATGGTAAACACCGGCGTTTCGGAGTCATATGACCTTGGTTGTTGCACGTAAGTAACAACAACAAACATAGCCGTGGCAATAACCAGGCAATGGTGTTTAAGATACCAACGAGGTTGTATAGCGATCACGGCCAGAGCATTGTGAAGCTTAACAGACGGGGTATTGTCAAGCTATACATCAGTTGTAGAACATAGGCGTGATGGAGAGGGGAGCTTTTCCCGACTCCCCAACCTTTTTAGTTGGTGTTTAGTCATGGAGGCGACACGTCTTCACAACAGCACTGTTGCTAATGATCTCTCCGGGATGCTTGTTGACAGCCGAGCTCCGCAGCCCACGAAAGAGCCTGAACAAAAGTTGAGCAAGACTGGGAGCATCGGGCTGGGCTCTAGGACCCTCCTGGGACTCGGGCAATAAGCTTAGCCAACTGATGTTGAGGGCAAACAAGATGAGCATCACGTACAAAGGCATGAAGCGGTGTCGAGAAACAAAGGTCCGATAGTCTTCGGCGAGCAACATCTCCACCAAAAACGCTTGGTAAAGTGTATCATTGTGATGAATGTGACTACTTGTTTGATACGAGAAATATAGCTTGTGGAGTGTGACCTTTGAATTTTGATAGATACCAAGCCGGATACTCGACTTGCCGTACCCCAAGGGCTCCTTTGATCGACATCTGCCAAGCTGATGGTCATTCCTCCCAGACTTTGCTCCCTTGCCAGAGTCCACGTTGGGGTAGGTGCTAGCCCTAGTTCCTTGACTTGCTGCGCAATTGTCTTTTGATCCAGATTAAGACAAAAGTAGCCAATAATCGGCGTTTACGTTTAAGCTTCGAAATAAGCTTGTCTTGGGTAACCTTCTTAGATCAGGTGCTGGCGCATCTGTGATCCTCGTCTTGGTCGATGCCAAGACGGCTTGGCAGCTTTACTTTCTACCTGGAGGAGAGCATTAGGTGCTTAAAGCGGTCATGGAACTTGGTAGATGAGTTATACTAGTTGCTCGGTAAGATATAAGCTGAGCTGATGATGGTGATCATTGCTAATATTTGTTCTGTATGGTGTTAAGCGGGAGCTATGCCCAATATCTCGTTCCCGTTTGGCTTGTATACGGATGCAACAGGAAACACTTCCCGTAAACTATCTAATAAGCTACGAAAGCTATGCCGATGTTTATTTTGTTTGGCGTCTGGTAGATCAAGAGGCCTTGGCAACGTGATGCCGTGTGGCTGTGTGATATACTAGCTCAACACCAAGACGCTTGGTAAGTCAACTTAATTACCGTCATGGATGGATACTTTTAGAGATAGTTACCCGGATCCCATAGGCAAGAACCACCTTGGTTCATACTCCGTCGGCGGTTTGAATGCCCAAAAGATACCGCCCTACATAGTTTGATGAGTTTGGCGCACATTGCACAACAAACTATCAAACTTGGCGAGCTGTTAGTACGCATCCTTGGTGCATGTCGCCGTGGACTAGATACCTGCCAGGGGCTTCACGCTCCTCGTAATAGACATTTCAATGACGTGACTGCGATGTTTGCTAGATGTAGAGACAAGACGCACTTGTCATTCTGAGATAGCTATAAAGCATGCAGTCTTTGGCCCCAGTTTCAACATTATGCTCATCATCTCAACTCCCACCTCTACAATTCTACACCACAGTCTTCAATACCCCCTTCTTATACTCTATACTCAACCCCCCGCCTCTCAAATATGAAGTTCTCTCTCCTCGCCGTTGCCCTCAGCACTCTTGCTGCCGCCTCGCCCACTCCTGACATGGAGCACGAGAAGCGGGTTCTTGGCCTCCTCAAGCCCAAGACCAGCAACATCCCTTTCACCTTCACCTCCACCTACGAGATCGCCGCTACTCCCAACCAAGTCGTCGACTCCGAGAATAAGTTCACTGGCGGACTCAAGAACAGCCACGGTCTGTTCAAGTACGGTATCAACTCGCACGAGGACATCATCTGCTTCAACATCACTCTCTACGGCTTCCGCGGCGAGTACGAGTCTCTCGCCAACACAGCTACCCACATCCACGAAGGTGTCAAGGGCAAGGCTGGACCCCCACGGTACGTTTATACATGTTCATGCATGAATGATGACAGAAAAGCTGACTTGTTCTCTAGAATTGCCTTCCCTGACCCTGTCGGAAACGACAAGGTCCGTAACTCTGTTGGCTGCCTCAAGGGCCCATTCCGCACTGGTATCAAGGCAAACGGCCAGGACACTGGTGTCGGTTTCACTGTTGCGCAGATTGAGAAGAACCCCGCGAAGTTCTTCACCGACTCGCACGCCAGCCTTGCCGTTCCCGGTGCTTTCCGAGGACAGCTGGACTCTGGCAAGAAGTGCTAAGGGGTTAACACCTTTTCCACATTTGTTTGACAACCCTACCTAATGTGCACACGGTTCTGGACAGAGTCGGATAGGATCGCCGCTCTGTGTAATGTTTACACTTTCTTATGTATGAATAATTGGTAGTTATGGTGGTTTGGTGACCTGAAGGGCATCGTTTAGGATGATAATTCATTAATCGATGATATAATCTCTGACCTGTTGTTACGTGAAAACTCTTAAAATGTGAAAGAAATTGCTTATGCTGCAGCCTTCTTCTTCTTGGCCTTTGCCTTCTTCTTGCTCCTGTCCCTGGGCTTCAACGCTGTCATACCAGCCTTGCACACATCGGCGTACCGCACGTAAAAGGCTTCCAAATCATTCGGGTTGACAACTGTGGATAGCTTGGTCTTGCTGGAACGCTCCTTTTTGCCCTTGCCATCTGTTGCCCGGATGATGAGGGGTAGGGGCTTGCCAGGACGAATATCTGGTGAGGGCTCCTCTTCCGAGGGACTGGGGATGTCTTGGCCGTACGTAACTGAGATTTTATTTTATTTTAGCAAAGATGAACTTTTAGCAAAGAACTTTCACGCACGTCGCTTTTGGCTCAAGTAGATAGCGCCATGATCACTGCCCTTGCGGTGGTTGAAGAGCTCACCCAACTTGGCGAAGAACTGTCATGATGTCAGACAAAACATTCATAGAATATCGTGGGGTACTAATTCAGACATGGAAAAAGCGCTGAGTTTACTTACTTCGTCATGGCTCATGTGGGAGTCAGCCATGGTGATGAGGTCTGAGTTATGGACAATAAGTCGATGCACATGGAGAGATGAGTGTTAAGCGGCGACTCAATATTGTAGTCGACTTGTGCCCCGCCATTAATACAGGACAGGGGCTGAAGTGTGGCGTTAGCAGCCACCACGGCATGTGCGTAGGTAGGTAAGCTCTAAACCTGTGTCACTAGTCTCAATTTGACAGGCGGTGAGATTCGAGTACTTGTAACTTCGATAATCTAAATGCTATATCAGAAGTACCAATAAAACTCTCAGGATTTCAGTTTGTGTTTCTGCCGGATGAATTTCTCAATAGGTTTTTTTGACTGTGTCTTTTAGCATTATTCTCAGGCTTCTGCGGGCACCTCACAGGCGATTTAGAGATACCCCAACCGGTATAAACCTCTCAACAGACTGCGAGATCACTCGGCAGCGTTTATATCTCACTCGCGATCCGTTACTGCGAAACTATTCCAAGAGTCGCAAAAGTGGCTGTTGACCGCCTGCTAAAATAGGCATAATCACCGTCGAAATATTAGGCGGATCGCTGCTTAAAATTCCATCAACACAGATTTTACATTCGTTGTACGAGTGACATTCACTTTCTCCGACCAAAAGATGTCGTCCGCCCCAGAGCTTCAGCAGAAACTTTTCAAGCAGATGGGCTTGACTGTTCCAGACTCTAAACCCAAAAGAGATGGACAAAGAAGGCCACGCCTACCACTTTCGCGAAAAGACCAACGAAAGGCGCAGCGGGTGCAGAAGAAATCCCATGTTTACGCAAGACCTACTCAACAACGACCACAGCCTGTCAATAATGCTCAGAGGAGACCGAGTGGACCGCAAAGCAAGCCACAAGCGCACAAACTCCAGTCAAGGCCTTCCAAGCAGATCAGTGATGACGAAGACGATCTCGACGACGACGACGACAACGAAGAGGATGACGAAGAGGATGACGAAGATATTTCGTTAGGCGAAGACGAGAATATGGACGATTCGATGGATGGCGACAAAGGAGATGATGACGAGGAGGACGACGAGGAGGACGACGAGGAGGAGAACACAAAAGCCAAAGCGAAAGAAAAGAGCGAGAAAAAGGGCGTTTCAAAAGCCATGCAAGAGAGGCTTGATCAGGATGCTGCCGAGATCGAGGCCTTTGAGAGGAAACTAGGTATCAGAAAGGGTCGAAAATCACTACCTCAGTCTTTCAAAGAGGACGGTCTTGGTGATCTCCTAGGCGATTTGAGCGGCGAAGAGGATCTGAGCGACAAAGACAATGACAGCAACAAGAGGAAAAGCGAATATGACGACTGGCTAGCATCCAAACGAAGAAAGACGGCAGATCCTACAACTCAATCAAAAAGGCGACATGCGGACGGGGATATGGGAGACGAGTCTGAGGAGGACGACGAGGATCTGGACATGATGGACGAGGATGATGAAGATGGTAGGGATTTTGATGATGAGTCTTTTGGTGGGTTCGATGACGACGACGATACCCCAGACAACACGCCAGCTCAACCACGACAGAGAGAGAACCCTTACGTTGCGCCCACTGTTGGAGTTACGGTTGCTAAATACGTTCCCCCTTCAATGCGCAAATCTGCGAACTTGGAAGAGGAGCGCAAGAGCCGATTACGAAAACAAGTTCAGGGTTTGATTAATCGTCTCACGGATGCAAACATCTTGTCCATTGTCAAGTCTTTCGAGGAGCTCTACCAAAGCAATGCTCGTGGCGACGTAACAGATGTCATCACCGATGCCATCATGGCACAAATCTGCAAGCCAGAGAGTCTACCTGATCAGTTTTTTGTTCTTACAGGTGGATTTGCCGCTGCCATCTACCGATTGATTGGATCAAGTTTTGGTTCAGTCCTAATTCGTCGTATTGTGGAAGATTTTGGTGGCCACTATGAGCAAGCGAGCAAGGAGGTCAGCGCCGAGACAGCAATCCAGAAGGAAGCTTCTAACATCTTGACACTACTGTCTCAACTTTACGTGTTCGAGGTTGTCACTTGCAAGATTATCTTCGACTATATGGAGAGGCTTCTTAGTGACTTGAATGAGATCAACGTGGAACTCCTTCTGCGCATATGTCGCATGGCAGGTCGAATCCTGAAACAAGATGATCAGCAATCACTGAAGCATGTCTCTGGTGTTCTCAACCAATCTCTTTCGAAAGTGGGCTACGCCAACATCTCTGCCCGCACGAAGTTCATTGTCGAGACTATTACCGACCTCACAAAGGGAAAACGCAAGGCCCGAGGCTTGGATTTCACTGTTGTGTCAGAGCATGTACAGCGTATGAAGAAACGTCTTGGTGATCTCAAGGGTCAAGCACGACGGCTCGACGGTCTTGCCCCTATGGGTGTGGGCTTGATCGATATTGAGGGAGCCGAGACACGAGGCAAATGGTGGCTGGTAGGCGCCAGTGTCCCTACCACTCTTCTGGATAAGAGCAAGAAAGCCCATGTCTCTGATTCTGAGATGAGCGATCACGAAGACATGGATTTTGTCTTGCCTGATTATCCACAAAAGGCTCGCGCACAGGGACTAAGCGGAACAGCACAGATTGCTATCTTCACAGCCTTGATGACGGCGTCAAATTTTGAGCACGCCTATAGACAATTTGTCAACCTCAGACTCAAGAAAGATGACCAATTGGCCCTTGCCACCGTCCTGGTCCAGTGTGTAGGCAGCGAGATGGGATACAATCCCTACTACGCTCTAGTGGGAGGCAAAGCCTGCTTGATCAATAGCAGAATCAGATTTGCACTTCAGGATCGACTGTGGAAGATATTTAGAAGTCTCGGAGAATCTATGTTTGGGGAGGCCCCTGAGGAGGATGAGACAGCTGATGCTGAACGTATGAAAGACGAGAGACGGATCACCAATGTGGCCAAGTTCTACGCGGCCCTTGTTGCTGATGGTACTCTGAACATCACTGTCCTCAAACCTCTCGAGCTTCCTGAAACAAATCACTGGACATCAATGTTCGTACAGCTATTTATAATTGCTCTCCTGAAGGAATGTCGAAACAAGAAGGAGACAGTCGAGGAAGATTTGAAGCTGGAAAAGATGTTCGGCGGAGCCCGAGAGCTGCCGGGCTTGGCTGCCGGAATACATTGGATGCTCCGGAAGAAGATTCGGAAGACCAAGTTGATTGGCGCCAAGGAGTTGAAGAAGTTGGAGGGTGTTTGCGAGAAGACCCAGATCGTTGTGCGGCCAGCAGTGATCGAAACATAGAATATGGACAATGGCCATAGACATACCAGGAGGCAATAATACCATCGATTTCCCCAGTCTTTCTCTGGCAGACTCATGACAGATTAACAATCATCTCGGCAAGCCGGTGACATACTCCGTATGTCACCGGCTTTATTTACAGTGACGTCGGCATTATGAAGGCAAATAACATCCGGAGCCGGGTAGGAACGGGACACGCCGGGTTGTTGGAGGCGCAAGAGGCGGATAGTCTCCAAAAATACCCTTCGTTGGGGTCACCTTGTGCCTTGGGAGAGCCGTTTCGGCGTTCGTTGAGTCGAATTGCCCGAATTCCCAGGCATGAATTAGCGTAAATCTGAACCAAACCGGAAATAGCTCCAAAAGTTGGAAATAGAACGCAATGCTATTCGTTAACCGGAGATATATGTCCAGGAGTGATTCATTCACAGGGCCTGGGGAAAATGCTTATAGGCCAGTTTCAGAAGGGAATAACGCTGTAAGGCGGTTCCATCATCGAGGAGAAGGCCAATCGTGTGAAGGTGTCGGCTGACACTCAGAAAAAATTTACCTGACAACCCGCTGTCCACGGGCCTCGGGGGGAAATAAAACACAGGACGTCAAGTTCACCAGATATTAGGCTTCTTTCGCCGGGATATCTATTATAAAAGGATAATAAAAATATAAAAATAATAGTCTTTTAGAGGAAGCCTTAATAATACTTATAGTATATCTTAGTTAAGAGAAATAACTTTATTTAATATTATTCTCCTCGATTAAAGATATCTTGGTGGTAGACTCACTGCCGGTATTTTATTTCCCCCCCTAGACCCCCGGGGTTCTCGTTACCGAAACCACTATGAGGTGCTGCTACGCTGTGTTTCCAAGACTGAGGTGCCCTGTGCTTTAGGTTTGACGGGGGCGAGCTTTGATGCCGTAACTAACGCCTCAACCTCAACCTCATCGACTTTTTCTACCTCGTCCTCCCCCTTCCTCTCTCCACAATCCGCTCGTCCCCCATTGTCTTTCCACACAACCCGCATCATGCTTACCAGTCGTTTAATATCACGAGCTATTGCTCGCCCGGCCTTTCAGAAGTCCACGTAAGTTTATTGCAATGCGCTTTGCGACAAGTATCTAGCAGAAGCATGGCCAGAAACCCGCTTCTGCTGGGTGCGATTCGTTATCGTGGGAAAATGGCTCGTCAACTAACATGATCTTTTTTTTTCTTCGATAGTCTTCCCAAGGTCGTCACCTCCCCTTCACTGTCGCGATGGACCCGCGGATTTGCATCTGAGGCTGGTATGTTAACCATTAAACCTGTCGGAGAACGACTCTGAACAACCCGCTGACTGGAATTTCCTGTAGAGGAGAAGGATCTCGTTGTTATCGGTGGTGGCGTTGCTGGCTACGTCGCTGCTATCAAGGCTGGCCAAGAGGGCATGAAGGTTAGTTTACGACACACCCGAGCTTGCAACTCGAAAACTCGAGCAAACGCGCAAGCGGGCAGAATGAGCTAACCGGGTCTTTTCCTTTGATATAGGTTACCTGCATTGAGAAGCGTGGCTCTCTCGGTGGTACCTGCTTGAACGTCGGCTGCATTCCTTCGAAGTCTCTTCTCAACAACTCGCATCTTTACCACCAGATTCTCCACGACACCAAGTCCCGCGGAATTGAGGTAGGCGAAGTCAAGCTCAACTTGGCCAACTTGATGAAGGCCAAAGAGACCTCCGTTTCCGGTCTCACCAAGGGTATCGAGTACCTTTTCAAGAAGAACGGTGTCGAATACATTAAAGGTGCCGCTTCCTTCGCCAGCGAGCATGAGATTAAGGTCGACCTCAACGAGGGCGGTGAGACCAGCGTCCGTGGCAAGAACATCCTTATTGCCACCGGATCCGAGGCTACTCCTTTCCCCGGTCTCGAGATCGATGAGAAGCGCGTCATCACCAGCACTGGTGCTATTGCCCTCGAGAAGGTCCCTGAGACCATGACCGTCATTGGTGGTGGTATTATTGGTCTTGAGATGGCCTCCGTTTGGTCACGATTGGGCTCCAAGGTCACCATCGTCGAGTTCCTTGGTCAGATTGGTGGACCTGGTATGGACACTGAGATTGCCAAGAACGCTCAGAAGATCCTCAAGAAGCAGGGTCTCGAGTTCAAGCTCAACACCAAGGTCGTGAGCGGTGACAAGTCTGGCGACAAGGTTAAGCTTGAGGTTGACTCCGCCAAGGGTGGCAAGCCCGAGTCCGTACGTATATGAACCCCTTGCACCATGGTTAAGATGCTAATAAACTTATAGATTGAGTCCGATGTTGTTCTCGTTGCTATCGGCCGACGACCCTACACCGCTGGCCTCGGCCTTGAGAACATCGGTCTTGAGAACGACGACCGCGGCCGTGTCATTATCGACTCCGAGTACCGAACCAAGATCCCCCACATCCGATGTGTTGGTGATGTCACCTTCGGCCCTATGCTTGCCCACAAGGCTGAGGAGGAGGCCGTCGCTGTTGTCGAGTACATCAAGAAGGGTTACGGTCACGTCAACTATGGCGCCATCCCCTCAGTCATGTACACCCACCCCGAGGTCGCCTGGGTCGGCCAGAGCGAGCAGGACCTGAAGAACCAGAACATTCCTTACCGGGTTGGAAGCTTCCCCTTCGTCGCCAACTCCCGAGCTAAGACCAACCAAGATACTGACGGTATGGTCAAGATGCTCGCTGACCCTGAAACCGACCGTATCCTCGGTGTTCACATCATCGGCCCTAACGCTGGTGAGATGATTGCTGAAGGTACCTTGGCTCTTGAGTACGGTGCTTCCAGCGAGGATATTGCCCGAACCTGTCACGCCCACCCCACGCTTGCCGAGGCATTCAAGGAGGCCGCCATGGCCACCCACGCCAAGGCCATTCACTACTAAGCAATGTTTGGCTGGACAAAACTGGTTGGATAGCTTGCTGTGTGCCAATGGCTTTGGACGTGTCAACTCGGCACTGGCAGGTTTCTTCTGTGCCCTATGTGCCGAGAAACAGACACTCTTGAATGCATAGACTAGATAGCGCGTCTGCGGTCGCCCAGAACATACCAAAACGACGACACAGGGTCAAGAGGAGGCCTCGCAAGGACAGTGCGAACGGGATAGAGCCCGGGGCGTCTCGGACTTTGGGTTGTGTAAACTAGTAATAATTTCTATCTGTTCAAGCATGACGAATGGAAAGCACACGGCAAGATGCGTGTGGGCCTGCATTTGAAGATTATTTGTCAAGCCCTACTAAAAGAAGAACAATATATATCGTATGCTCCAATTATTGTTCGGTCTATGTCACATATCCGATACTTGTATTAGGTCGAAGCTCCTATGCTACGAATGTCGATATAATACCGTGAATCTGAGGTACGAACGATTAAAGCACGAGATTCGTCTAGGGGTGGAGTTATCTTGGTAGGAATTGTCAACTTAGCTACCTCGTCTAAAATACAAAGCTTCAAGGCATGGAATACAAATCGTTGAAATTTTTAGTCGATCATTTAAGGTCGAAGTCACACCCAGTCAAAATCTGTCTTGTGGTTTGGAAGTTCGAATACGAACTCGAACACACACAAACGGGTACTCTGCTCAAGCTGTGTACAATTAAATAGGCACTTAGCAGATGCATGGCTATACGAGAGTAGTATGCGAAGTTCACAAGGTTGTTGTCATAGTCGAAAGTTTCTTATGGCTGCGTTTATCAGATCAGCTCATTCTCGGCCAGCACCCTGCTTTAAGATCTCGCTCCCCGTAAGCGTTGTAGATGGCAAACCATCAATTCAGACTCGGTACTATCTGGATTTCCGGCTCCTGTGTAAATGATATTATTAGGAGAGTATTTATTGCATCAAGTGGTTATCTCAACAATGAGATGGCGCCCCCATGGAAGATTTCTTATTTGCAGATGTGCTGTGCAGTTTAACGATTTTCAGTACACACGGACTATCATACAACCCCAAAGCGACCTCGAAGATGGTGCATACGGGTTTAGGTTACTTATACGCGCCTGTTAGCTAGAGGAGGAAGATCCACTGGCACCTTGCAGCCTGCTTGAGCTCATCTTTGCCTTATTTGAGCTGCGTTGATGTGATCATCTGCTTCGACTGGTCTTAAACAGACGTTCGTTTTTCGTTTCAAACAGAAATCCGTGGTCATGAGAAGCTAACGCAGGTCGAGAAATAACAGAGAGCATAGCTTTAACAGTCAACGGCCTAACAATGCTTTCAGTGTAGAAAACTTGACGTTGAAGTTCAAGGGATTCCCGTTTTCTCAGCTCTTATCCCAGCGGCCTTGGTGGCGGGGTAAATTGCCCTGGTTGGTGCCCTGGCTCTGGTCCGCGGATGCCGTGCCCCGCCGTTATAGTGGAAGGGTCGGACCATTTTGGCCCCACCACTGCTGGAGCTAGAACTCAGCACATCCTCGACATTGCACCGCACCGCACCGAGACACCGAGAGGGTGGAAGCATTCGATCCTGACAGGAAGATGCGGTGAATTAAGCTGCATCTAATTCGACCTTGCTTATTCTGCCCCTTTCATTTTTTTAATTTGGACCTCCCTCTCCCATTTTCGCTTGTGCAAGACCACCAGCTACTTCACATAGTTCTGGGCAACAGAGTCTCATCCATTCTTTTTGGTTATTTTGGTTGCCGTTTTGTTTCGTCCCTTCTCAAACAACACAATGGCTCACGAGTCTATCGTTACGGGCTTGCCGCCCCTGGCTGGAAATGCGACTGAGAGAACACCAAAGCTCATGACCCGGGATGAGATTGAAGCTTTGATCGCCGAGGACAAGCACATCACTATCTATCACAACCAAGTCATCAAGATGGATCCTTGGATGCCGTATCACCCTGGTGGTGACAAAGCTATGCTTCATATGGTTGGCAAGGATGCCTCGGATGAAATCGATGCGTAAGCGATCACTCAAAGCGCAATTTCCATACCAATGCTAACATTTGCGATTTGAATAGCTTCCACTGTTTCGAAACCCGGCAGCATGTACTGCGTTATCGCATCGGACGAGTTGAAGGAACTTGGGAGAACTTATTGCCACCAATTCAGGGAGGTGTTTACCGTACGCGCGAAGAAATAGAACGAATCAACTCCGAAAACGATACGAACAAAGACCAAGACTCAAGTGCGCCATCAACCCGTGTGCCATCACCAGTATTTGACGAAGAAATCTCAGAGGGCGTTCGACAACGAAAGGCCGACACGAAGAAGGACAGAGCTCGGGCGTCCTCAGTATCTTCCACGTCAAGCGTTGAAGAAGTAGAGTTGGATGGCATGTCATACTTGGACACAATCACCCGAGAGCATATCAAAATCGACCTCGACAAGTATCCTCCGCCTGACAAAGAGACCCAGGCTAAGGTGGCCATGAAATACCGCGAACTTCACCAAAAGGTCTACGACAATGGCCTTTACAACTGTAACTACAAGGCTTATGCAATTGAGTGTGTTCGATATACTGCATTGGCTGTTGGCTCAGCATATTGTCTTCGATACGAGTGGTATGCTCTCAGCGCTTTCTTACTAGGTTTTCTTTGGCATCAGCTCTCGTTCACTGTTCACGATGCTGGCCATATGGGCATAACCCACAACTACCTCATCGATTCTTGCATCGGAGCTCTTATTGCCGACTTTATGGGAGGTCTTTCAATTGGATGGTGGAAGAGGAATCACAACGTGCACCACGTTGTCACCAATGCGCCAGAGCACGATCCTGACATTGAGCACATGCCCCTTTTTGCCGTCTCCCATCGCCTGCTTGGCAGCTTGAGGTCGACATACTACGAGCGGGTTATGACTTACGATGCTGTGGCAAAGGTTCTGCTTAGAATTCAGGCCTGGACCTACTATCCACTACTTGCCCTTGCTCGTTTCAACCTCTACCGGCTATCGTGGGACTTCCTCCTTATGGCCCGAGGTCCAAAGAAGGGACCTGCGTTGATCATTTGGTGGCTCGAGGTCATCGGCCAGGTTTTCTTCTGGACTTGGTTTGGTTACGGTCTTGTTTACAATATGCTTCCTGACAACTGGACCCGATTCTACTTTGTTATGATCAGTAACATCACTGCATCTCCCCTCCACGTTCAGATTGTGTTGTCTCATTTTGCAATGAGCACGGTAGAGCTGGGGCCCCAGGAGTCTTTTCCCCAGAAGCAGCTCCGGACGACCATGGATATCGACTGTCCGGAGTGGCTTGATTTCTTTCACGGTGGCCTCCAGTTTCAGGTTATCCACCATCTCTTTCCTCGCGTGCCCCGCCATAACCTACGTGCGACACAAAAGCTCGTTCAGGGATTTTGCGACGAGGTCAATATCCCTTACGTGCTGTACGGGTTTGCTGGTGGTAACCAGCAAGTTATTGGAAGGCTGGCAGAGGTGTCCCGGCAGGCGGCGATTCTCGCCAAATGCCAGAAATCGATCCAGAACGGAGACCTTTCGGGTCATCACCACTAGACGGGCCAAAGCAATAGGCTGGCATTGTGCTGCATATATTCGGCACAGTCCCTGTTTGCCATAGTTTCGAAAAGTTTTGATTTATATTAGACTACAAGACCTTTCACGGTAGACCGTTTGCTAGATATATCGATGTGTTTACGAACCTACCTCCTGAGCTATACCACTTTACCTGTCAGCGATCGTGATCCTGTCTTAGATATAGCATGTGTCACTGCCACAAAGCGTGAGTTTAGGCTAGACCGGAAGAGCTTTGATTTGTGCAAGACATTCCATGTGCAGGTCTGAGTCTAGAAGGTCGTAAAGTCCGGTGCTATGAGACTCGACTCACAACGAATGATAAGTGCCTTGCGTGTGTGTTATGGATAGTACGACCAGCGGCCTTTTTGCTGGGCCATCTGGAGGCAGAGTTGATCGATGTACTTGTGATAGTAACATATGTCTGGGGAACCTCAACCAAGGCAGCAGAGTTCGCCATGTATGTGAAAAAATAACCTGAATGGCTTTTTTTTTTTACCTTGAAGAGTTTGAATCACATGGCTTATGGAATACCAGATCTTTGTAGCCCTGGCCTGTATATGGAAATCCTTATAAGGCTCTCTCTGACTAACATTAGTCGGGCGTATGAAGAACCGGGCTTGCCGCCCATCACCATCACATGGGTCAGTGGTGGTGACGTCGATGTGTCGCACGAAAGAGTGATAACGAGTGGGGAACCAAAAGCCTGAAAGTGTTTGTTTTTCGACTTGCACAGGTTCTCAAGAACGCCATTTCACTTCATGCGGGTTGGTATTCGTGTTCTTAAAATGGTATTCTCCCCTGAAGCTGAAGTTGAGAGAATGGAATGGGTTACAAAAACACAGGCAAAACTAGAGGATGGCAGATATCACATGCACCAACCTATCTTTAGCAGAAACGCTAGCAAAACCCCTGGAAACTGACAGGAACCTGCTGCTGAAAGAATTCACTACTTGATAGATAGGATAGAACAAAACCTCATCCTCTGGATTGGATCACAAAAGTAGACGTGTTTGTACGTCAGAGCACGAGCACGGAGTACAAAGTCCTAAATGCGAACGTCACTTAGTCTCGCTATTCGTGGGGCATTAGTGGGGGGTTGGCAGCTTTCCTCCTTCCCCGTCCAGGTTACCGTACAGTGCGTACTAGTCAGGTTCCCTTGCTACATCTCAAACGAACCAACCACTTGGAACCTAATTCCCACGACAACAACCCAAGTTTTGCTCGTTCGAAGCGACTCTCCCTTTTGCTCATCATCTCACGTTACAACACCATCCTTATCTATCCTCACTGAGCAAACAAGCTCCCTCTCCGGCCCTCACTTGTCGTGTACAGCGGACTATGTGAATGAGCCGCAGCTATGGATGCCAACATCCAGCGGGCCCTCAATGATAGACTCTACGACAAACGCAAGATTGGAGCTCTCGAGTATGTCTCACCTCTTACCCTAAGTCTGCTCAATGCTTTCGGGCCTCATATTGATAGCTTCCTTTGCTTTGATTCTCACTATGGGCCAAACTCGGGCCCCGAGACCTACTACTACTACCACCACCTCTCCTTCAAAGAAATAACTATTGACATTCTTCCTATAGGCTAGAGCGTGTGATTCGAGATCTCGTCAGCGTCAAGGACTACCAACGAGTTCATGATATTCTTGAGCAGTTATGTAATGAGTATGCCTACGCTGTACATCAGCCTCATGCGAGGAATGGCGGTTTGATAGGCCTGGCTGCCGCCGCTATTGCCCTTGGTCCAGTAAGATTTAGCCCTCTCATGATCTTGTCACTGAGACCTGTGTAGCAAAAATAGGTTTACTTTGTGAACTTCAGCACTTGTTATCATTTGTGTTCTAATCGTCAAACCAGGAGCTGCCTAGATATCTGTCAAAGATCGTCCCTCCTGTCTTAGCGTGCTTCACCGACCAAGATGCGAGGGTAAGATATTATGCCTGCGAGGCCATGTACAACATCGCCAAGGTTGCAAAAGGAGAGATCTTGGTGTATTTTAATAGCATCTTTGATCAACTATGTAAGGTATGTTTACCCAATCTGGTCCTAGATTTTGATCAAGTCAGTGGTTATTAACGTCTTGACCTTCCCAGCTTGGCGCGGATTCAGAACTATCGGTCAAGAATGGAGCGGAACTGCTAGACCGGCTTGTCAAAGATATTGTATCCGAATCTGCTGCTTCCTATGTCTCTGTTCTCGAGGCACCTCCCGAGTTCGACGGCGATGATAAGGTATCGTTAGGGGAAAATTCTCATTTGCCAACAGCGTTCTCTCTCTCTCGATTCATCCCTTTGCTCAAAGAGCGTATATGGGTCATTAACCCTTTCACCCGGCAATTTCTTGTCGGTTGGATTACCCTTCTTGACTCTATACCTGATCTGGAGCTTGTCACCTACCTGCCAGACTTTCTTGGAGGTTTACTCAAGTTTCTTTCAGATCAGAATTCTGACGTGCGGGTCGCCACACAAACTTGCTTAGATAAATTTTTGAACGAGATCAAGCGAATTGCCCGTATCAAAAAAGGGATTCTGCAGAGCAAGCGGTCCAAGGAGGGTGTGAAGCGAAAGCGACAGGATTCCCTTGACAGTGAATCAATTAATCCAGATTTTGAGGAAGGGGATGAGCTCGACTCCGATGCTGCACTGGATGACGATGATGATAGTAGCGGAGAAGATTGGATCCCCGGCCAGGATGTAGAGATCAACTACAAGGAAATTCTTCAGATCCTAACTGCTACATTGGACTCTCCCCTAGGTCAGTTACTACTCAAACTGTTTGATATTGTGGCTAACTTTCGTTAGAGGAGGATTGTCTCCTTGAGTCACTCCGATGGGTTGTGGAATTCCTTGATATCTGCCCGGAGGAAGTTCTTCCTTTCACCCCAAAAATTCTTGCCCACATGCTTCCAGCTATGGCTAGCACCAAAGAAACTATACACAAAGCAGCGACACGAGTCAATGCTTGCCTCATGGACTATGTTGTATCACTTTCAGATGACTCTGAATTGACCCAACCGCATCCAGCTCAACCGCCTCAAAACTTCTCGACCTCTCGACTACCTGTTCCTGGAGAAAAGGGTGTTGACGGTAACACCAGTAACCGGGCCTCATTGGCAAGCTCCAGAGATTTAGACCTCCGCAGTCCCACGCCTGCTCAAGGTCGTTCAATATCGACTCCGGCCGACATCAACATTACTCAGACACAAGCCGACCTGGACTATGCTGCTGCTGTCAACTCTCTAACCCTTCTTTTTCTTAATGACCATGAAGCGACCCGGGTGGCGGCCTTGACGTGGCTTATTATGCTGCACAGGAAAGCTCCCCGAAAGGTACTCGCTTTCAATGATGGAACATTTCCGGCGTTACTCAAGACTTTATCTGATCCGTCAGACGCCGTAGTTACCAAGGACTTGCAGCTTCTTTCGCAAATATCTCGAAATTCAGAAGATGACTATTTTGCCAATTTCATGGTCAACCTCTTGCAGCTCTTTTCAACGGACAGAAAGTTGCTGGAAACACGAGGCAATCTTATTATTCGGCAACTTTGCTTGAGCTTGAGCCCCGAAAGGATCTACAGGACACTAGCGGACTGTATTGAGAAAGAGGAAGACGTCGAATTTGCAAGCATAATGGTGCAGAATCTCAACAACAACCTTATTACTGCACCTCAGCTAGCTGATGTTCGAAAGAGGTTACGAAACCTTGAAGCCAGGGTATATTCACCTCTGTTCGGAATCATGCGATTCAAGAATGCTAACAAGTTCCAGGATGGCCAAACACTATTTGTGGCATTGTTTCGATCATGGTGCTACAACGCCGTGGCTACCTTTTCGCTTTGTCTGCTTGCTCAAGCCTATGAGCAGGCTTACAATCTGTTGCAGATATTGTAGGTTCCTCTACTCATTATAGTCTACACCGACTGACAATGTTTTAGTGGAGAGTTAGATATGACGGTTAATATGCTCATTCAGGTCGATAAGCTGGTACAACTGATTGAGTCACCCGTCTTCACGTGTAAGCTTTGTTTCAATCCTACATTCATCCTACACAGACTAACCAGCCATACAGACCTCCGCCTACAATTGCTGGAGCCTGAAAAGTACCCATTCCTGTACAAATGCATGTATGGTATCTTGATGCTTCTACCGCAGTCATCAGCGTTCGCTGCACTGAAGAACAGACTCAACAGCGTCAGTGCTATAGGATATCTGCATGTGGCACCTCGAACGTAAGTTACTTGCTACTTTTGCGGGTTTCAGTAGGCAAGGATCGATCGGTTCTCGACCTTGCCCAGCATAACCTCAACTGTTGCATCATACTAACTTTTGTAGTACCACCACTTCGACCCCAAGCAGCTCCAATTTCGACAGACCTAATCGACTCAAGAGCAGAGAAGACGGGAACATACGTTGGGTCGAGCTTCTGGAGAAGTTCCGAAGTGTCCAGGAACGGGCCCGACGGGCACAGCGTCAAAACAACATGGATGGCGACGAAATACCATCAATGGGGGTCAGCGAGCTCCGCATTGGCGACGGGGCAGCAGATGTGAAAGGCAAGGACACACGTGGTGTCGGCCTGCAAACCATTCCCCAGAAAGAGCCAGCGCCAGCACCCCCAGTACCAGCCAAAAGAATAGGACTGGGGCGACAGTTTGGGAGATTGGGAGGTGCTGTGGCAGGAAAGGGTCGACGCAACTAATAGAAAATGCATCGATTTGGGTTATATATGAATTTAGTGTTATGCCTGGGAGTCAACTTGCTGCGCGAGTGGAAGTTGATGGTGTTCAGGGGTTCATTAATGTATAAATTAGTACCAAGCCAAGTATCGAGCCAAAGATTGGAGGAGTCATTTCAGCGTCGTCGCTTAACAGGGCTCTCACGCTCCACTAGACCTTCGAAAACAGCGTCACGCTGCGATTCTATTGAACGAAGCTGATCTCGAAGCTCTTCGAGTTCTGCCCTAGCCATGTCTGGGTTGCTGGGGAGGCCCTGGAAGGAAGACAGCTGGAGGTCGAGCTCTTTCTTCCGTGCCAACACAGATAGATACTCTTGCTCATCACGAGCAAGACCGGCGATGGTTGGGTGCGAGGAGTCGGCAGACGCCGCGAGAGTGGCAACCTTATCCTGTAGCTCAGGCAACTTGGTAGCCAATGCCTTAACCTTGCGCTGCATTTCCAGGTTCTGTTTGGCCAGATGTGCAGGAGGTTGATAATCTTCGCGCTGCAGGTCTTTGAGAATATAGTTGATACGAGCCGCTTCTTCGTCAATATGTTTGTGAAGAATCTCGACCCGGGCTTTCATGTGTTCAGCGTTATGGATGCTCGATTGAAGTTGGCACATGCGTCGTCCTAGTACCTCAGGTTCTGGGAAGGCGACACCAAACTGTAGAGCCATGTTTGCCATGGCATCGAGGGCGGTATGGCCATCAGTAGGTAGGTTGTGTTGTACAGCTTCAATGAGGCCTTCCCTCAACGGTCGGCTCGTCTTGTCGATCCTAGACTCAGACTCGGTGAGCTCCTGTAACGCTGCGGCTTCAGACTTGGCGACTAGGTTACGCTCCTCATCGGCCGACTCGTTGGCAGACGCAAGGGCGAGGAGAGCTTTGAGGGTATCATTGTTGCGCTCAAAAGGAGGAACCGATCGGGGATGAAATTTGGACGAGAGCCATGCGTCTATGTAAGACCAATCACGAGCGGTGGATGCGGCAATGCGAGCGACAGAAGGAGAGAAGATGGCTGAATCTTGACTAAGAAGGCGATGATGAGCCATAGCCGTTCGTATCTGGCCCGCAGAGTTGAAATTGTTGTTCTATATCTAGCTGGAAGGGGCGATATGGTGTGGCATAATCGAGTTTGTTTGTATGGACGGAATAATGTACGAAGTAAACAAAAGGCATCGAGGGTCTGGGTCGCGACAAAAAAGAGTGTGACGCCACAGAACAACCTGGAAGCTGCAATCAGGTCCGTGAGCCACTGAGAATGCCTGTCAGTTAGGGAAGTGGGCACTTCTAGAGTGGAATCTACATTTTGATTTGGCACCTTTAGACCACTAACTCTATAGTGCCCGCCGCTAATTCCTGCGGCAGGAACCTGGAACATGCCTGCGCGGGTGTGTGTGTCTGCTAAAGGAATACTTGTGGCCACATATGACAATATCGAGTGAACCGCGTACCTGGCTGACAGACATTAACTATCCCGGTTAAGTCGAGTGGACGCCAGTTCCGGCTATACTTGGCTTTGTTGGCTTCTTTTATGATTAAGTTGTCCTTTTTTCGTCCCTATCATTCTTTCTTTGTTCCTATTCTACCAAACAGACAGTCCTTCCAAACTGCCACTGTTGTCGTCGTATCAATCGTCGCCAACCACCTGAAACTATTGGAGTTGATGCATCACCATTAGAATCCTTCATTCGTCGCTTGCGATTTGTCCCCTCGACCTTGCGTATACTTCGATTCGACCAAAGCTACCCAGAATGCATATCAACATTGCTGCTCTGGCAGTTGCCGCTACGACCTTTCTCGCTTCGGCCAACGCTCTCTCGCCCCAGGATGTTCCAGCCGATCTTCCTGTTTCGAAGCTCTTGACTACGGCGCAGTCGCATCTGTCCCGTGGCGAAACCAGCGAGGCTCTTGTCTACTACGATGCTGCCATCGCCCGTGATCCGACGAACTATCTTTCCATATTCAAGAGAGCTACCACCTACCTCTCCCTCGGCCGAACCTCGCAGGCAACCGACGACTTCAACAAAGTGTTGTCACTCAAGCCTGGCTTCGAGGGTGCTCATCTTCAACTCGCGAGGCTTCGTGCCAAGGCAGGAGACTGGGATGCTGCTAAGAAACAGTTTGGTCTCGCCGGCAAAGAGCCTAACTCTACTGAGTTCGTGGAGCTTGAAGAAGCCAAGTTGGCAGCTCACATGGCTGGGATGGCTGAGAAGGGCATGAAATGGGACGAGTGTGCCAGTCATGCCGGTACCGCCATTGTCGTCGCAAGCCGATCGCCCAATTTGCGTGAGCTCCGTGCCCATTGTCGCTTTGAGCTTGGTGATATAGAGGCGGGTCTCAGCGATCTGCAGCATGTCCTTCACATGAAGCCCGGAGACACCACTCCTCATGTCGTCATCTCAGCTACTTCATTCTACGCACTAGGCGACCGGGATAGCGGTATTGGACAGATCAAGAAGTGTCTTCAATCCGACCCGGACTCCAAGATCTGCAAGAAGTTGCATAAGCAGGAGAAGAAGATCGAGAAAGCATACAAGAAAGTTCAGGGACAGCTTAGCCGCGGGCAACCCACTACAGCTGGCAGATCACTGGTTGGTACTTCTGAAGAGCCTGGTTTAGTGCCTACTGTTCGACGGCAGGTGGAAGAGCTTAAGGAAAACAAGAGCATTCCCAAGACTGCTCGGATACAACTACTGGAAAGCTTGGTCGAATTCACTTGCCAAGCATATACTGAGGTAAGACTCTATTCTTGTTCAATAGTTGGACGCCACTAACAACGTCCTATCAGTCAAACCATAAAGAGGCTGCCAAGTACTGCGACGAGTCGCTACAACTTAACCCAGACTCTTTCTGGGGTCTGCTCCATAAGGGCAAGGTTCAACTCAAAGGCGAATTGTTCGAGGCTGCTATTTCCACCCTCGAGAGGGCCGCTGAGCTTCGTCCCGATCAGAAGGAGAAGGTCAACCCTATTCTTAACAAGGCTCATATCGCTCTCAAGCGCAGTAAGACAAAAGATTACTACAAAGTGCTTGGCGTCGAGAATGATGCCGACGAGCGCCAGATCAAGTCGGCCTACCGAAAACAGTCGAAGATCTTCCACCCTGATAAGGCTGCTAAGCAAGGTATTCCTAAGGAAGAGGCTGAGAAGAAGATGGCTAGCATCAACGAAGCATACGAAGTGCTTAGTGACCCCGAATTGCGCGCGCGCTTTGACCGTGGCGATGATCCTAACTCGCAAGAGAGACAAGGAAACCCCTTCCAGCAGGGTAACCCCTTCGGTGGTGGTGGTGGACATCCATTCATGTTCCAGCAAGGTGGCGGTGGCCCCAACATGAAGTTCCATTTCGGTGGTCAGCAGTTTGGATTCTAGTACGGATATATTATAACATATTTTGATATTCTTTTGCAAGAGACTACGGTCAAGGGGGGTCAAATAGCGAGGGGTTCAATCATAAATTTGCTGAGATTGGCAGAGAGTCATCGTCTTCGGACTCATACTGAAGAACGAAATCGATAGACCTCTCTGTTAATGGAGTAATCGGGGTTTATGGCGCTGGAGTTCTTCGTAGATTCACTCAATTACGTATAGGAAGAGCAACAGTCATAGCGAATACTACAACAACGCTTTAGAGTTCTATCCTCCATCACCTGCAACAACCTGAATCTGTTCAATTGGTCATTTTCCAAACTCGAAGGCTCATTGTGGTGTCATGTATCGACCTCGGCAGAGCTTTACTATCCCAACGCAGACGCTACAACGGCAACGGAAGTGGGAGAAACAATTTCACATATAAACTGATGCAGCTAACGATGCAGTTTAACGGCGATCATGATCAGATGTCGTAGCAGGAAATCGAAAATACCAAACGGAATCAACGCCGGCCGAAACCTCTACTGCGTCAAGCATGCATGCTGAATGTTTGGCATGAATGTTAACTGACAACCTATCGTGACACGCTCCCACCGTCTAGCTGTGCGAATAAATACCAGCACTCCCCCTGCCTCGATCTGTTTTTAATTGTAAGAAGTGATGATTTTTCTCTATGTACAGAATCCGTCGCTGGCTGCCACTGAATTCAGTTGTCCATCTCCTGGAGTACAGGTCGTCATGATCTGCAAAGCCGGTGAGTGTCCCTGGTAAAGCATGCGAACCGGGTCGGCCACTCGCTAGATCAAAATAGTTGTCCAGAGGTATGTCGGATCTCGTGATTGTAGTCGTATGGCCCTTCTTCAATTTTCTTCACTGTTGATCTATCTCTCGGCGAACATGATGAGTACACGGCTCCGAATATGACGTCGATTTGCGCGCCAGCTCAAACATCGATTACTCTCGGTTATCCATGATTTCCGACTGAAAGGGACGTTCAGGCAGCGTCGTTACGCTTAATAAAATAGGACCTATCGAGATAAATCAGTCAGCTTCGACTCGGACAATCATGCCATACAACGTACTTTGAAAACTCATATGCTGACCAGCAAATAGCCGTGCTGGGCATTGTAGTAACAATACGAGGTCGCACACCCTTAAAGAAACCTTTAACGCCCGCTCTTTGGTATAGCAACCGGCAGCCTCCAACGAAGCTGTTAACGTTTCTCACTTCGGGATCAATTGATGTGCCACGTGTTTGGAGCATGGTCTTGATAACATCCATAGGTGTTGTGAGACCAGCTGCAAATCCACCAGCAACAGCGCCGGCTAAGCAATGTGTCATGGGGTCGTAGTTCTTTGCGGGATTCATGGTGGTAGAGATGGACTCGTAGGCGAGGAATTGGAGGGCCGTGAATGGTACTGTCATGGACAGAGTTGTTGGGTAAGAAATGTAGAAAGCGCTCAAACCCTCCGACTTGTAGACATACTTAGCGCAGTCCAGCATGGATCGGTACATTTTGCTCGAGTGTTGAATCTGCATGCGCTGCTTGATGACTGCAATGGGTGTCAGCAACCATACTTGAGGTATTGCAGGGGTGAGGTATACCATCGAAAGGATTCATGAAGGCATCGCTGGCAATGGTAGCGGCAGCACCACTGGTAGCTACAGAGATTCGAGTTAGCGAGTGGTCAGCTACGAGGCAGTAGGAGCAAGGAAGTTTTACCAGCAGCGAGAGGATGGTGGACACCTGCCTGGTTGCCGCCCATAGCATGCTTGACGGCTTCATATGTTGCGAAATAAACGGCATGTGCAGGTCCTGAACAGTTTTAGCAATCGTACAGGATGGGCCAGGCTAGCTTGAACCCTGCCATGACGTGGTAGACTCACCTGCGCCAACTATGACACTTGACATGCCGCGCCATAAGCTGAAGAAGCCCTCAGTCCGAGCAATCTGGACAGTATTACGGATGACGCCCGAGTAGGCCGGTGTGGTGCTAGGGTTGAGGATTTGCATTCGCGTCTCAAGAATATGTTAGGCTATAGATCGACGCAGCAACAAAATGTTGGAAAATACCTTGATTGCGTCAATGGGATACATGACAGTGTGCTCCTGAGGAAACATGCAAAATTAGTCTCGCAGATTGTGTATTTATTGCGTAAGAGAAGCATACTGCTATACCGGCGAAGGCGCCTGCTGCCATGTTCTGCAGCAGGGAGAAATTGGGTGGGAGAGATTCATAGCTGCGCCGAATCCAGTCAATTTTATGGTCTCAAGAATCATCTACAGGCAAGATATCGAGTGAGACTCACTCGTATTCCTCGACTGGCTCTGCACTTGGCTGGGCCATGTTGGCCACAGCTTCCGATGCTCCGCCGAAGGGCTTGGTCTCGAGGGCCGCCAGGTTGGCGACTGGAGGGGGTATCGAAGCAATTGTGTTTCGGATATAGCAACGAGCGATGCGTGCCGGCGTTCGAGTCGGCTATGGTGGATTCGAGGATGTGGACGTTGAAGATTTTGAGTTGCGCCTGCAAGTGGTCGCTACGGATGAGAACGATGACGATGTCGATGTTGATGTCGAGAAAAGGCCCAGGGGCGAAAATGCGGCTTGTACTTGTTTGCGCCTCAAGACTGAAGAGTGCGCAAGTCCCTGGATATGTCGGTCTGGTTTTTGTTTTTTGCTGCCTCAAGTCGGCTTATTCGAATATACCGATCAACAATGAGATTTGTCGTTCGTTGTCGGCAGTCCCAATGAGCATGAAAGAAAACCACAGCCGAGCGGAGGGGATGGAGCAAAAAAGTAGTTTAGAGGCTGGCTCTTAGGTACTAGTTTCGTTCGGACAAGACCCAACGGGAAAAACGCCAGGTAAGGGAAGGTAGCCTCTGGAGCTGTTGTCCACCTAGAAAAAAATTCTGGGGATAGAACAGCTCCGTTCACGGCCTCGGAGTCGGGGCAGGAGCTACAACGAGCTGGGTACAGCGTAGCGTGTACGTACCTCTAGCCTAATTGCGGCGTGGAAAGTAACCTCCGGCTCGTCTTTCCCCTCGTCCTCCCCTCTTGTATACCCTAGGTACTAAGTCACGACTAGCGTCAGATGGGTAATAACAGTGTGCCCTGAAGGAAGCATTGAATGCTCTCACTTGTGAAATGGCACCTTGTTTAAAATCCCGTTTCTCCGTCATCTCGTTTGTAGCAGTCGGTCTGCCCGCGGAAGTGTCATTGTTGGCGGTTGCAGACCTTATCATCAATATTATCTAAGCTTAAATGCAACCGCGAAAGAGTCACTACTCCTTCAAATTCAAGCCCTAACTATATCTCCTCAAGCTCTCAGGCTCTCAGGCTCTCAGGCTCCTCTCTCATAACGAGAGGGGCGGTATTGGCGCACAATTTCAAACAAGGGCATCATGCTGTCCTGTTCGGATTGCTCCTCTTGTCATATCTACCCACGACTAGGATTCCTCACCCACACATTTTAGTCTTGCACGCTTCCTTAGAGTATGCAGCACAATTCGTTGTTTCTCAGCACTCATTGCCGCGCAAGACAGGTCTGGCAGGCCGCACAAAGGCTACGCTAATAAACTAGAGGCTCACCTCCCTACGTAAACCGACCAATTCGCTTCTTCGTGAAGTGGTTCTGCTCCATGCCATATCATGGTCCAGGTATCCAGCCATTTATCAGCCTTGGTGTTCATATTAATAGCAATATGGATGTTACATAACTGCCAAGGATGTGATCTAAAGAAACATGAACAACCAGACACAATATTGAGACAGGGGGGGATCTTGCTTGGACAGTCATGTCCTGCAGTAAAACCTACCTACCTTTGCTGCCTCAGAACATATATACGGAGTAACGTACTACTAACGGGGTTGCCTGTGTGCTCTCAAGATACGGAAAAGAACATAACTACTATTTTCTTATTTGGCACCTACGTATCAACCCAACATCATACACGCTGTCTTTGCCTTGACCTTCATGACTATCTATGCAGAGGCTGACAGGATGAGCTTTCTAGATACAGAGCTTGCACAGAAAAGGCGACAAAAGTCGCTCGCGACTACAGAAATCGAGGTGCACTTGTCCCACTTGAAGCTGGAAAGTATGCATAAGGCCTGGCATTGAACCCTTGGTTACTACGCCAGACCAGGGCATGTGCAAGGGTGATGCACACTGAAATTAGGTTATCAATCAGGACAGGATCCATTATCTGTAATCAATCAGTCGCCCCGCGGAAAATTTGCCTGCCTTCCGCCGTCGTCATAACAGTATCACTACACTCCTGTCTGAGCTATCTCGAAGGTGAGCCTTTTTATTGGGTTTTTTATTACTCTTAATATTGGCGAACACACCAGGCACAACGTCTTATTCTGTTTAACAGGCAAATAGAATCGTGACTTGTGTCTGACTTTATTATCGTTGATATTAGCCAGTAACTCTGGCTTACCGCAGCCCAAAGTCATCACTTTCACACCATCTCTCCATTATATCATTCATGCTTGCCTTATAACCGAGGCCTTTTATCTTTCTGTGGCGTCAAGTATAGACAGCTCGGCGTTGTGATGCTGTCCTTTAGCCAAGTTTGTTCGTAACGCCGACCTCGGTTTATTCGTTTACCCAGAATTAAAGTTGTGGTTTGAGGTGCTCGGACGGCACATATCATTCTTGGAGCCACATGTTGAGCCAGTGACCTGTGCTGAAGTCTGGTTTGTTGTTCTGCATGTGAAAAAGGTCAGCTTGTATGGCCGGCAGTGAAGACTTAGAAGCGCACATTTAACTGTTAGGAAACAGTATTCATCATGAATATATTCTCCAACATGTGGTGTAACTAAGTATGCATGGTTTCTACGAGCCTTCTCTAACAAAACCAAGTACCATTCAATCATTTCATCCAATCTTGTCGCCTGAGCCCAAAAGGAGCGGCCATACAATCAATCCCCAAATTTATGGAAAACAAACATCAATGACACCGACCTCCAGTTTGGAGGGGCAGGGTATTCTAGGAAGATGACTTCCAGCTCGCGCCTTAACACCACTTATTAACCGAAAAATGCAAAAGGAAAGTGTGAGGTCAAACAAAGAACACTCAGACCATACCGCCACCTCGCCGAGAACGCTGTGTCTGTTGAAGCTGATAAATCAGGCCCAATACTCCTGCTTCGGGATCATCAGTATTGGCTGCACTGTTTTCTCGAGTGACTCCTTTCGCCGGGGACGTTTCCCATGTCGATTCACCCAGTATTCCGCCTGGCTCGTACAGCTCGTCATCTTCCCCGTGTCGTCCCATGGCGCTGTCTTCAGCTTCTTCAACGATTTGGCTCTCCCCACGATGACCTCGCGGATACCTCGACCAGTGCAGGCTGCGTGCGGCCGGATTGCCCCCAACAGGCTGATGGTGTTGGTCCAACAGCATAGACGCCATTGGCGAGGGTTGGGGCATTGCTCCAATGCGCTGGCCTCGCCCTCCAGGAGCTCGACTTCTATTCCGTCCCGTTTCCGCCCGAGCAACGTGGGAACTTTGCATATCTGCCGCCAACGTCGGAGAACTGAGTCCTGGAAATGCCGGAGGAGGATGGAACGCCGGGTTTGCTCCCGGGGGCAAATGACCTGGTATACCCGTCTTAGGATTCATAACGTAGTTGTCGATAAAGCCATAGTAGGATGCTGCCATTTTACCGTGCTTTGTGGAGTAGTAATCTTCACGGACATCAGATTGCGGACCCTGCTGCCCAGTGTTACCAGGACCCTTCTGGAAATCGAATACTGCAAACGAGCAGACATAGCCAAGCCCATCAACATGAATCGTAAATTCCCGGAAAAAGTCAACGATCTGGTCACTGCATTTAGGTAACGAGAACAGAAGAAGCATAGGAGTTGTGATGATACCCATCATCTCCTCCAAGAAAATGACCAGTTTCATCTTGTAGAGCTCTGCAAACTCCTGTTTCACCTCAAAGCTGTGAAGCTTGTTTTGCCAATGGTCAGGCATGTAGTGCGTGTATTCAATGACGTTCCGCAAAGCATATTCCGGATTGAATACTAAGGTTTCTTCTGACACCATGCCGCGGGTCATAGCCCATATGGCACCGAAAACACCCAGATAAAAGAGTACTGGCCTGTCCTTGGTAATTTCAAAATTGATAAAGAGCTCTGAGTCGAGAACAGAGCCAACTGCTAGAATGGCTGTGATTGCGCCTGTCATGAACGCAATAGTTCTGGCGATGTCTTCGGTCATCCTTTTAGGGAACTGATCAATGTAACGTGTCGCGAATGGGTATGACATGTGCAATCTTTCATAGAATATGTGCGGTAGCTCATTGAATTCGCGAAATTTCCACTCTGCCAGAGAGGTGTATTTACGCGCCGCGGCTTGCTTGGGATCCTTTTGGTATTCCTATAGCAAGATTAGTCTTGATAACTTCAATAGATGGCATTAATCACTTACATTGTAATAAGTAAAGAAATAAACAATCACGACATAGGCCAGTACGACCGGCGCAAAGACGAGATTGAGAACACCGGCAAAGAGCAAGCGCTGCTTCAGCTTCTGGCTCAAAAGACGTCTGCGATCCGGGCGCAGAAAGTCCTGCTGGACTTGACCCAGTTCGTTGAAAGCCATATCAAGGATACAGTAATGAAGATACCACTCCATGGTCTTGGAAAATAGTTGGCGACCGCGGAGAAAAGGCACCGGTAACGATAAATTCAAAATGTCCTTGTTGATCATCGCAATAAGATAGTTTTCCTTGCGCATAAGACGATTGGCAATGTCGTGTGCATCGAGCCGCTCCTTGGACTGGCTACCGATAAACTGTCTCAGCTTCGGTGTGATGTTTGTTGCGGTTTTCGGGTTCTGTTCGCGTAGTGCCATGATTCGTGCGACGATATCCTGCCAGGAAACAGTTTGCATATCTTGATCTGGTATGTCAAGCAGGTGGATGTAGAAGTCCTTGATGTAAATGAGGCGGCGTATCTCGACAAAATATTGCACACACTTCCAAATGAAAAAGAAAGTGTAAAGCCAAATGGCTAGATTCCAGATCCCAGACATCTGACGGGTGCATTGAGGGACAACAACTTCATGCAAAGATCGACTGCCCGGGATTTTTGAATAGTCGATGCACTGGCCAAGGAAGGTAAGCAATATTGCGACAAAAAGGGTCTCTCTGTCCACGTGTTAGCCCCAGATACTCGTATTTCCAACGCCCAGTACTTACATGAGCCATAGAGCATTTGCACATAGAATGCACCAGAGGCCCCCACCCTCATAGTAGTCATAAACATCCCGCATGAAGCTGTCTAGGTTTGAGGTGTTAACCCACCGCCATAGTGCTTTCTCCCTCGGGTTATTAGATACCGCTCCCCTGGCCACCGGTATGGGCTGTTTTCCTGTGGAAGCGCTGTATGGGTCATCTTGATGGAGTAACTGCTGGGCAGTGACGGCTTCCCACTGGGCCCTCGATCGTGCTGATGACGGACCTGCTGCGGCTGGACTTCGTGGATTACTAGATCTGGTGGCTCGCCTGGGAGACGCTGTGTGTGAATTCATAACTTCATTTGGTTCCATCAATAACGATGCTGGTACCTCGTTGTCGCCATCGTCGTCCTGCTGATTCCATCGTGGTAATGGCCCGGTAGGGCTTCGAATCCGAGTGTCTCGTCGGGAGGTAGCTTTTCCCTTGCCCTTTGGGTCCAGTGCTGCACTCTCTACCGTCATTCGGCTATCGCTGATTCCGAGTTCTTCGGCGTGAAAACCATCGAATCGATGGCCAAGGTTTTCTTCGTCAAGACCTGGATCGTACTCGTCGCTTTCTCCGGAGCGCAGTTGTTTGTAGAACGATCGGGTCCCCCTCGTGGGAGACTTTAGTTGTGAAAATATATTCGTCATGGCAAGGTCTTTGGATGTATCATATGTCGTTATCGATAGGCATGTCGGTTTGATGTTGATCTTCGAAGGAACTGAAGAATTTCGAAACAAGCTTCTCGAATGGGGAAACTGATGTAACAGAGCGTAGGTTCACCGGAGCGTGACAAAGCCAAGATTCTGGCAATAAGAGATAGTCAGGTTGCAGGAGTAAGATAAATCTTATCTGCCAACGGTCGGTGTTGATGGGGAAGATAAGTATGGTCACGAGGGGATGTACGACAAGCGTGACCTGAAGCACATGCCTGGGCACTCGAGACAAAACAAGATAAAGCCCTTTTTTTGTGCTTAAATTCTAAAAGCCATCAGGTTGGGTTGATGGCTGGCTTTGAGCTTGTGATTCGCAATCAATACTGTAAATACCACCCGCAGATGAGTGTCAGGATGCATGCTCCAGGCATCGCCAGTCGCTGGTACCTATGACGCTACAGAGCGGTGAGGTGTTCTGCCTGACAAATGGCGACAAGACCCCTACGAGTTGTCTACACCGCCTACTTGTTCCAGACTCCACTCACGACACCGTTGCACTCCAGCCTGTTCACGCTTGTCTTATTCATGATGTTCGTTCCTTACATTCGTTTGCGATCTCTTTCCATTATCGAATTTGATGCTCACGCTTTTATGCAGGCGTCGGGTCAGGATTCTTCAACTCACTGGTTGGTACAGAACTAATAAAATTGAGGCGTGGTAAAAAAGAATTACCTGCCAGTCAGCGTTGTTACGAGTCTCATTCGACATGGCATCTACAGACCGATCATGGTCACTGAAGGGCCTTCCTTTACGAGAAAATTTGAGCTCAGGCCTACTTCACTTAGATGGCCATCCCCAAACTCCATCCACGCCGAGAGGATTGACTCCCCTTACGTCCAAAGTAGCCAGTGTTCTTTCGACGACACATTCCGATACTGAGTTTCGAGATGCTCTGACTCTTCTAGACGAACGTAAGATCCAAAATGACGCCGAAACTCGCCGGCGTGTACGGCTGGACTTGCAAAAGGAAGTCATTGATAGTAATGGAGAGGTCATTGCCGAGTTTGGCCGTGTAGCAGAGGTGGGTTCAGAGAACTCAAGTCAAGGGTATTAATACCAATGCAATTATAGCAACTTCGGCGCATCAAGACAACTATCGATAAGCTCAACAACGGCTACGAGGATATGAAGAGTCAAGTTGTTGAAGCTCATAGGCAAACATTGCCGGCTCTCTCTGAAGCGTCGTCTCTTTTGGAGCAAAGAAGACAAATCGAGATCAAGCAAGAGCTTCTCGGTGCCTTCAGGCAGCATTTCGTTATGACCGACAACGAAGTCGCTGTTCTTACTCAAACAGCTGAGCCGGTAGACGGCCGCTTTTTTGATGCTTTGAGTAAAGCGAAAAAGATTAGCAAGGACTGTGAGATTCTTCTCGGTTTCGAGAAGCAGACGCTGGGCCTTGAGCTGATGGAGCAAACCTCAAAGAATATTAATCTTGGCTTTCAGAAGCTCTATAAATGGATCCAGCGAGAGTTCAAGACCTTGAATCTAGAAAATCCACAAATGAACTCGTCAATACGTCGGGCTCTTCGAGTTCTTGCTGAAAGACCATCGCTCTTCCAGAACTGTCTCGACTTTTTTTCTGAGGCTCGAGAAAGAATTCTCTCAGATTCGTTTTACGTTGCTCTGACAGGGACCTCGCAGTTGGGGACCGAGGACCAGTCTGTCAAACCGATTGACATGTTAGCACACGACCCGCTGCGTTACGTGGGAGACATGTTGGCTTGGATTCATTCGGCCACTGTTAGCGAGCGCGAAGCATTGGAAGTTTTGTTCGTCGCAGAGGGGGAGGAGCTTGCCAAGGGTTTCAAATCTGGCCGGGATGCTGAAATATGGCGACTGATTGCTGAGGATGACGAAGTCGAAGCTGACTTCAATGCTCTCAAGGCGCTGAATGACCTAGTCGATCGTGACATCTCCGGGGCCGCTCGTGTGCTTCGCCAACGAATGGAGCAGGTAATTCAAGCAAACGAAGATACTATACCCGCCTACAAACTTGCTAATCTTGTCAACTTTTACCGTATTACTTTTCAAAAGACACTCGGCCCCAGCTCCAACTTGGTGGAGTTGATCGGAGGGCTAGAAACAGAAGCATTGCGCCAATTCCGAGCACTGATCAGGGACCATATCGCAACCCTTCAAGGCGAATTCCAGCACGCTCCACTGGACCTTGGTCCGCCTCCCTTCCTGCAGGAGTCGCTTAAGCAGCTAAACGCCATTTGCAAAACATATGATGCCTCTTTGTCTGCTTCTGAAGATCGGGAGAGTGAGTTCGAGAATGTGTTGGCAGAGGCCTTTGAACCATTTATGGCCGGTTGTGAAAATATGGCCAAAAACATGAACACTCAGAACGGCGCCATCTTCCTTATTAATTGCATATCATCAGCAGTTTCATCGTTAGAGCCATTCGAGTTCACACAACGTAGGACTAGGAAACTGCGTGAGAAATCAGATGAAGCGGCCAAGGGGCTTGTCACTAGCCAATACCACTTCTTTCGACGGGGGTCAGGGCTAGATGCCATTTTCTCGAAGCTAGAGGAGGACGATGAGAAAAGCGCCTCATTGCTCGATGAGAAAGCTCTCTCTCAAGCCAGCCAGACATTGGACGATTTTCTACCATCAGCACTCATGGACGCCATGGATAACTTGAAACATCTTCAGGACTCTAAGCTGGCCCGAGAAGTCACTGAGGAAGCAGCAGAGCAATTCTGCAATGATTTCGAACAGCTTGAGGAGGTGATAACAGAAGGAGACAACGACTCCGTAGACTCAGAGGAGGAGGAAGGGTTTCGGTCAGTGTTCCCTAGAACAACGGCGGAGATTCGCGTGCTGTTGTCATAGTCGGTAAAAGAAGTATGAAGATATTGGGTGAACCAAACTCTTTCCTAGAAACGAACATCTAGACATAAAATATGGAGCCTGACCGAACGTACTATGTGAAACCACCTGATTCGTGCAACTCCGCTCCTAAGACGGCATCTTAGAGGAACAAAGCTGATTCACTTCCACCTTAGCTAAACCGATTAATAATTGTTAGAAGTACCTGTTAACCCCCTCGCTAACCCTGCTTTGATCATTTTGGGCTTAGAGGTAATGAGGCTGGTGATGGCAGGGTCCAATCTACCCCGCCACCGTCGATTGCGACTAGGGTAGGCAGTGCGAGCCTAGACTACGTCACCGCCTACCCAAGTTGCCTTTTGATCCATGTAAGGTATACAGGACGATCAACTTCATCACGTTCAACTATCCACCAGCAAGGAGCTTCGAGATTACCAACATCGGGCACATTCGCTTTCCAATCCGTGGTGCCTCAACGTGTAAAACAACAATATCGGATTACAGCAAAAGTTTGAGGGGGAAAACTCAGCAGCCTAGCCATAAGCACCTACTCACCTGTCACAGAATCTGCTACATAAACACAACGATCACCATTATTACCATTGTGTTTGACGGTCGGCGGGCTTGAGCGCGACTAGGGCCAGTCTCTGGGGATATTATGGTATTGATCCGCTCCCGGAGCCATGTTAAGGAACAGGGCCCTGGCTGTTTTGCAGAAGACCTACGATGATAGCTATTTAAGCTGCTCAACTGCCATTTACTATGAAGGCCAGGTAATGCTACATGACTGCGTTTTCTCCAATCCTATGCTAATCACCAAAATGGTTTATAGGGAAGTGAAGTAGAGGCCATGAGACATTGGAGGGCTGCCCTTGACCAGATTTACGACTACAATGCAAATCGGGCACCGCCAGCATACAGCCCACGCTCAGATACCGAGAAGGCCTTACAAGAAGCCCTAAAACAACTCGAATTACAATGTAAAGAGCGGATCGATCTTCTCGAAGCTCTTCGAGTATCACGACAAGAAGAAGCAACGCCGCCGCCGCCGCCGCCACTCGGAAGATTAACCAAACGGCCGGGTGTACCTGAGGGGCGAGGGTCTCTTGGACAAGGCACAATCACTGCCATGCAATATTCTGAGCTATCTCGTCCAGCTCTTCCACATCGTCCATCACAGCCCCGCCGTACGTCATCAGAACTGGCTATTGTGGATGGGCCGAGCACACATCTTGATCCAAATCCAAACTTGCCATCAATGCCTCGATCGGCTTCGCCAGGGGGGCCTACTCTACCGCCCAGACCGAACAAGACGTTACGAACACCGAGCCCGGAGAAACACACGATGAGAACAACACTGCGCTCCGGCAAACCGGGCGATAAACCTATAAAGTCGCGCAAGACACCTAAACCTCTGGCTGAAGGGTCTAGTAAAGCCGCAACCTTGGCATGGAGCGCCCTTAGCTCAAGAGACAAGTTCGCAAGAGGTACTCAGTCAGAATCTACTCCAGCGACAGCAAGCCCTAGCTCTCGTGCCTCCCTTGAACAACCCCGCAGACCAACCCCAATGCAATGGGATAGTCATTCCAGACGACTAGTCGTGCCTAGGGACCGTGACTTAGATGGAGATTCAGCATCCACCGCGCGTCACTCCGACGAATATTGCTATACTCGTCCATCGATGTTGTCAGTAACCGCTGCTTCAAGCGCTCTTAACTCGTCCTCTTATCAGGATTTACCTTCTTCAGACGTGTATACTACCCGATCAGAACGGCTGGCAAATACACGCAATGGAGTCCCTTCACCCTCGATTCGCAAAACGTCAAGACAAGAGCTGGCCAACGGCACTGAAACTGCCGACGATTCCGGAGAGACATCTGAGAAGAGAAACCCGCCCAGTAATCTACCAACTAGAAGTCCCGCGGCAAAGCAGCCAGGGAGACCTTCAAAACCACCAATGCCATATACCGAGAACAGAGATCGATCACGACGACGCGAACGCAGGGCTCGACACGTTTCTGTCTCAAGTACATCTGGTGATGACACCAACCAGCCAAATTCTAGAACACGGAGAGTGAAGGCAAAGGAAGACCTCGTAGAAGCCGATTCGCAGGAGGACGATATAGAGGCTTCCGAATCAGACAGAAGTCATAGTGACATGACTGAATGGAAGGATAAGAAGAAGCAGATCTTGAAAAATCTTCCCATAGGTGTCGATCCGGCAGCCGCCAAGCAGATCTTGAACGATATTGTCGTTCAAGGCGATGAAGTTCATTGGAGCGATGTTGCTGGGCTTGAAATAGCCAAGAACGCGCTTCGAGAAACCGTTGTGTACCCATTCCTACGGCCAGATCTTTTCATGGGTCTTCGAGAACCGGCCAGGGGTATGTTGCTGTTCGGACCGCCGGGAACGGGCAAGACCATGCTCGCGAGAGCGGTGGCAACAGAATCTAAATCGACGTTCTTCTCGATCTCTGCGAGTAGTCTCACAAGCAAATACTTAGGAGAATCGGAAAAGCTTGTGCGAGCTCTCTTTGGACTAGCCCGAACACTAGCACCCAGTATTATATTTGTCGACGAAATCGATTCCTTGCTATCGCAGCGGTCGGGCTCTGGAGAACACGAAGCCACCATGAGAATCAAGACGGAGTTCCTTATTCAGTGGAGTGATCTTCAACGAGCTGCTGCCGGGAGAGAAACAACTGAGAAGGACAAGGAACGAGGGGATGCTAACCGAGTCCTCGTACTGGCAGCGACGAACCTTCCATGGGCGATTGACGAGGCGGCTCGAAGACGTTTTGTTCGACGACAATATATCCCATTACCTGAACCGACTACTCGCGAGACACAACTTCGGACCTTGTTGGGCCAGCAGAAACATGATCTATCCAATGAAGACATTCTCAAACTGGTACAATTGACAGATGGTTAGTAGTCTCTTCCATGGGTAGAACTCAACTAACATGTGATTGCAGGATTCTCAGGCTCAGATATTACGGCGCTAGCAAAGGACGCAGCTATGGGACCGTTGCGGTCCCTAGGAGAGGCATTGTTACGCATGACAATGGACGAAATCCGGCCAATTCAACTACTAGACTTCGAGGCAAGTTTAACCAATATACGACCCAGTGTTAGTAAAACTGGATTGAAAGAGTACGAGGATTGGGCACAAGAATTTGGAGAACGGGGTGGATAGATTGCAACACGGCGTTATATTCAACATTGAGATGAAGGACAAGGGTACATTATAGTGCAATGGCATCAAAGGCATCATGGATATCACAACCCGATCTTAAATGTTGGCGGCTGGTCCTGCAGTTGTGAACGGGCTCAATGTCTAGTATGTTGTTTTATATGTTACAAATGGTAGAATTGGTTTAGCAATCCTTCTGGTTCGTTGCACGATTCGCCGTGTTATATTGTACAGATCCTGACTGTTAGCCTGGTTTCTCTGTCCCTGCCGCGTTTTGTGCAGAAACATTTCAGCATTCTCCATCTGTATCCCACTGCCTGGAGATGGCCGCCGTTATGTGTCGTTATATGAGAGTTCGTGGTGTTTAGTCGACATCGCTCGCCGAGGTCTGAGATTTGTGTTTCTCCTGAGCCGCTTCCCAGGCTCTACGCTTGGCTTCTTTCTTTTCGTTTTGAAGCCGCTTCTCCTCTTGTATCTTGCTCTCCTCCTCTTGCCTTCTGGCTGCCCTCCGCTCATCCTTGGCAGCCTTCTTAGCCTCGCGATCTGCTATCCTCTCCTCCAACGTGGGCACAGGTGGGCGTTCTGTGATGGGAGTGCCGTAGGGGGCGATAATGTGCTTAATAACGTGGCGCTTGTGTTGGGAAGTCGGCCATCCAGGGACAATAGAGACAACATCGCCGGTTCGGAGGGATGTGTTGGGATCGTGAACAAGGTAATGCTTGGGATCGGCAAACCACTAGAGGACTTTTTTAGCTAACCGTGTTGTTGACCCTTTGTATAGGGAAGAGTCTCTCACCTTGTTGACAATCTTGTTCCACTTTTGGCCGCCAACTCGGACCTTGACAGTCTTGTCCATGAGGCCAGCAGAAACAACGACGCCGTGAAGCTCGTGCGTAACACGGCGCGCAGCCTTGGCAACTTGAGAAGACATAGCGATGAGGTCCCTTCTGTTCGATTGAGTAACAGGTCACTTGTTGGAGAGGCCTGAAGCGTCGCCAATTCCTCAGTTGCTGGTCTCTATGGGAGAGATATTCAATTGTTTGATCACTAGCTCGTAAAGGCTGTTCTAAATTTCGGTAGCCAATGAGGTTGCTTTCAGTGCTAAAAATGATGATTATGTAATGTTTCTGAGCATCGGCCTATTCGATTGGTGGGACGGAACCACGACTGAATCCTCCACACATGCGAGGCCTGAAGAGTGTTACTTCAACTGTGTTAATCAGTCATGGGTAACAGAAAAGTGACTAGATACTTCAACTTGATTGGACATTTTTGGAGCTATGTCGGAACAGCAGGTTTACTGCTGTTGGTCTCCGACCCCGACTTGTAACTCTCATAGACATCCATTGACAATACATCCCCGAAAACCCGCCCGTCTGTCGGCAGCCGGGGCCCGCAACCTGCGTCAAACCGGACAAATGTGGGGGGCGCTACAGGATTTCGCTTGGCCTGAGGGTTCAACAACACTTTCCAGTGAACTTACGGCCGCCTTTTTCGTCTAAAGACGATTTTTCACACTTCTTCTTCTTCTTCCTCCTGGCTTGCACGCGACAAACTCCATCCCAACCAACCGCCACAAACGAACATCTCTTACAGATATCTCACCGCTCTGCTGTAGCTCATTCACACTGTAGCTTGCTAGAGACAATCCTGAATCACCAATATCCAAGCTTTATCTCCACACTTCTTATTTTTCATCTCTTCGCCATGTCTTCACCCGAGCGTCGAACTGCTGGTGTGAAGCGACCTCGTAAGGATTAGAGACACGGCCTACCGTCAAGAGACCAGACGTTAACATGTCAAAAAATCTAGGCACACAGTCTCTTCCTCCTCCCTCACTACCGCAACTGGTCGCTGAGCAGAGCACACCCATTCCTCCCACAGACAAGGACTCTCAACGTTTGATTGTTGTCTTGTCCAATGCCAGTCTTGAGACGTACAAGGCGTCTCATGGAGGCACCAGCCGCAACCGCGAGGACAAGTATTCTCTGCTTAACAGTGATGAGCACATTGGCGTTATGCGCAAGATGAACCGGGACATTAGCGATGCTCGTCCTGACATCACCCATCAGGTTTCAACTCTGTCTTTCTGAGTCGGCATTCAACATGCTGACCGTTTTTCTTAGTGTTTACTTACCCTTCTGGATTCGCCCATCAACAAAGCCGGCAAGCTTCAGATTTACATCCACACCGCCAAGGGCGTCTTGATTGAAGTTTCGCCCTCGGTTCGCATTCCCCGAACTTTCAAGCGATTTGCTGGTCTTATGGTGCAACTCTTGCACCGCCTATCTATTCGCTCCACCAACTCCAACGAGAAACTGCTCCGAGTGATTCAGAACCCCATCACTGACCACTTACCCCCCAACTGCCGCAAGGTCACCTTGAGTTTCGATGCGCCACTTGTCAAGGTTCGTGAGTATGTCGAATCCGTGGATTCTAAGGATAGCATCTGCGTCTTTGTTGGTGCCATGGCTAAGGGTGAGGATAACTTCGCCGATGCCCTGGTAGATGAGAAGATTTCCATCAGTAACTTCTCCCTTTCTGCTAGTGTTGCTTGCAGCAAGTTCTGCCACGCGGCTGAGGATGTTTGGGACATTATGTAAGACCCATCTGCGACAAAGCCAGCAAGGGGACGAAGCTGCGATGTACGCCAAATGCCGGCTCGCCCTACGACGATACAACATCGCCGTTGGGGGCGGGACCGTTCGGTGGTAACTTGGAATGCCTGGGGTGTTCGCTGTCGCTTGTTTTTGCAACCAAAACATGGGGCGTTCAACATCGGGTCCAAGACGTGAAGATCGTCTTGATGGATCATTTCAACCTGATCCATACTTTCCTCTTTGTTGTTTCTTTATTGTGCATAGCGAGTCTGTTCTATTTCGCCCTTCACTGCTTGATGATTCATGTTGAGAATGGATGGAACTCGTTCATGGCTGTGGGACTTGCTGATCTAATCAAACAGCATTTCCTGGCCGAGAACCCACAATGGGTCATCGTGAACAAAAGCCGAGAAATATTGGGATGATATCTGGAGCTGTTCCTAGCGATTGGACTAATTCTGAGGGCCTGGCAGTACTATGGAAAGGTCGATTCCACACATGGCTTTACAACACTCCGAATTGCCTATGATGAATGGACAGACAAGGCGCGAGGCGAATGAAGTACAACATGTATCTTGATGAAGGATGGGGAGATGCTATAAAGTATTACATAGGTAGCAGACAAGTGCAGGCTTGCAGGCCTTGAACAAAAACCCTGACTCCAACTCTGACTCTGAAATAAAGACTTCGTCAAGACTGAGGCCACCAGGTGGAACGGAAGAAAAAAAGAGGTCCGCCACAGCCGCGAACATGCAGCAGGCCCGAAGTGGCTGGTAACACCAAACCGCCCAGCACTTTCAGGTCTCGTGTGCTCAACACTGCCTCCCTACGGGACAAAGTGACTGGGAGGAGATCCATGAATACCAGTCATGAATAATTTCATGGTACAGGGATGATGCCAGAACAATAGCGCCTGTACCAACGCGAATTCTAGATTCAGAACCGTTGTCCTGCAAATAATCAGCATAAAGCCATAAACTTCTTGTTAGCTATACTGTTTAGCTGCTGATGCAACATGGATGGTATCTCCACGTGAGTGTGGAGCGAAAAGCAACAGAGCAGAAGCGTGAGACACTGAGGCAGGTGAAAAATGGCTGGGGACCTGGAAGCTAATTCTAAATTTTGGCCAGCACCACAACAAACCGTAAAGGGCTTGCATTATTCTCATCGGACCTGCGCACTCCAGGCTCGTGGTCTCAATCCAATTTTATATTTATTTTGGTCGATTATTCCATTTGGTTCGAGAGACCGTAACGAATCCCTTCTGATATGTGAAGTATGTTAAGGTAACCGAAGTCTCGGGGTTGGTTGAAACAGGCCGGCACAGGCCGGGGGTGGAGGTGCCGGTGGATGTCCGGTGGACCAGGCCGGGCGGCCGTCAGTCCAGCCGCTGGGCTTAACGTGGTCACGCATCGGTGGCCGGAAGTCATTGGACCAATTCGCATGAGCTTTTTTCCGATGATCGAATAATGCAGTTTCAAGAGCATACAACCACAGCGACGTTATCTTGTAATAGCGTGGCGTGCATCGATAGTCACATAGCCCTAGCGAGCCACATTGTAATAATATAATTCATGAGATCGTTTGCTTTGCTTCCAAAGGGTGACATGATTGAAGATAAGTGGAGAGGTTCTGAGGTACACTGAATGATTGATTATACTGTGTGGAGGGAGAGAGGGGTATGAGGGGAAGTCAGTATCAGAACGACAACTTTGGAGTAGCTCGGCCGCACAACCACAAGAAATGCCACGACAGAGTCGTACTGCGTACCGGGCTGTATCTTTTTGTAGTACTGCGTTTGTGCAAAGTGGTTTATCATATGTGAGGGAATTCCAAGCATGGGCAAGCATGAGCAAGCATGGCCGTGGCTGGTTACTGGAGCATGGAGGAAGGGCTCAAAAGGTTTAGAGCTGTTTGGGTCATCCAACCCTACCATCGACAGTCGACTCGCTATTTGATCCAATGCGCGTTGACGCCCACCCATCCATCCAATTCGTGGCACCATGTTGACTGACCCTTCTAGCTGCAGGTACCGAGTTGGGACAAGTCGTGACCAGGATGGTGCAAGCTGCTCTCACCACACGTGTACGGGATAACACAAGGAAGGTGGATGATGCTTTACTATCGCTAACTTCGGAGAAATTGCTCTCGATTAACGCAATGTACGGATATGATCCATCCAGACCCATGAATAGAACAAAAGCTATCCAGTTTTGGCATCAAGTTGAAGGGTTCAGGGGTGATCATGGGCGGGTGCTGCCGGATAGCGCGGGGCTAGTGGGCCGGCACGCTCTTTTAACTCGAGATACGCACCATGAGCCTAACTTACTTGCCTACGCCCACTCACTCACAGTCCTTACACAGCCCAAGCAAGGTCGTCAGGTACTAGTGAAGATGCACCAGTGCATAATTCTAGAGCATTTCCACGAAAGCTCGTAGCGCGCAAAGCCCTATATCTCTGGGATGGAGACGTCTAGTCAAGGCCTTGGGTCTTGTGATGGTTTGTGATTCGACCCAACGTGATATGATGCGATGTGATACAAGGTCCATGCTCACACCAGATGGTGAGATACATACGAATACTTTCTGGTTATGGTAGACCCCTCTATGACTGACGGGAGGGTCATACGTCTGCGAGTCACAGAGCCACAGTCACAGGAGTTGCGAGACGGGGGGCCGTTGACTCGCAATGAGACGCGGCGGGGTCGCTAGCTGAGACACGCACCTCTGGACCTATCAGTACCTACAGTACCGTAGGTAGGCCCTAAACGTCCATACCAGGGTTCTTGAGCCAGTTAGTGAGCGGGTGGCCGATTTCAATATTGTACCTACAAAGTAGAGTACACTATGGACGGACACCTAAGGTTAGATAGAGCTTGCTACCAAGACACCTTCTCAGGGCATCCGGCTGATCTCTCTCTAGCTGCTGCATCTTCCTTTTTCTTCCTCCTCTCCTCTTTCGATTTCTTCTCGAGTCTCTCCCCTCTCCTCTTACAGAGTCTCTCGACCCCAGTCTCTCTGAGCAATTGGTCCAATTGCATTTAACAATAAACGAAACGGATACTCAACGCATATTCGTCCTTTGACTCATATTGGAACTTGCACTTACACTTGCAATTGTCACGTTCAACGACAATTTACCTCCAGTGCCCAAGGAACTATTACTCACATCGATACACACACCCGGAAACCACGAGGGTTATCATCGGTCTCGGGTACCAATCGATCTCTGTGCGCCCTCGACTATCTAGCATCTTGGACTCAGTTCATCATCTTGACTCAAGTTGGGCGTCAAAGGTGTCCAAGCAGCACAACAATTGACTTGACCGACTAAAGGAGCAGACAACTCACCACCCGACTTTACTTAGACCACTCCAGATTTAACGGACCCATTCGATTTGATTTGATTCCTCCGACTTTGCACACGACACTAGCTCGCCAGCTCACTCACTTCCGGGCACCGAATCGGATGCGCCTTGGTTCTTACCTTGGTCGCCTCTCAATCCCTACCCTTTCATTCTCGACCGCCTTCTCTCATCCACTCCGCCACCACACCCGGCCAACTTCTTGCTTGCCTCGCTGTACTTGTTACTATCCCTTCAGGTCGTTCTTCTTCACGTCTTTTCCCTTCTAATCTGTCGTTTTTAATTTTTCTTTCTTTTTCCCCCATTTTATGCCCTGGGAACTTGGGCTTGTTACTCTCTGCTACCGTTTCATCGTTACTCATCGCCAGCCTTGACCGATATTCCAGTCTCCCCACCAGCCCCCTCACTGCTCACCTACTGCTTGACCAGTCAAGCACGAGCAGGGCCTTAGTTCACTCATAAGTTTTTGGAGACGCTCCAAAGACTCCAACAAATTCGGCCAAGGCATCCGAGCGGGTACCTCACAGCAGGCAGCCGATCGGACGGTCCTGGCTACTTCGAGGGTTCTATAAGAGATCATGACACTACCTTTCGTTGAGGTGTCACATTTGGCATCGTCCTCATCCTTCTACTCGGCCACTCTTCAGCTTATCGGCCTACGCTTCATAAACGAGTCTCGCGAACAAAACTCGTCCATCGGGACAGTCACTTACGGAATCTCGGCCGGAGCTACCAAGGCTGGTGATAAACATCGCCAGGCCCTAACCGACGGACGCAGTGACGGCCAAAGGAGTGCCGTGCCAGTTTTGCAGATCCGTGAGGTATCTCGTCCTTTCGAACCCGTCAGACTTTCGACTTTGGTCTTTGCGGTACCGTCCCCGGATGCAGTGGTCAACTTTCATGACGCTGCTCTCACCGCGAATCCGTGGCTGAGCATTCAGACTGACGGTGACCCAATCTATCCCGGCGGCCCCAGCCCCAGGCCTCGTTTAGGCATTGAAGGCGGTGAAACCCCACGTCGAGCAACAGTCCGCGACCTTGACGGCAACACTATCCAGGTCGTTTATCGTCAGCCTACCTGTCCCCGGGATTATTATGGTCGAATTATAGAATGGACTTACGATGGTGTTACAAATACAGCTCACGCCACTCAGTCAACTCATATAACTCGCACCACTCACACAACTCACACCAGGAATCGTTCTCTTTCACAACCTCAGCTTGAACCTGTCGCTTCCGCACGTTCGTCATCCTCGTCTATTAACGGGCAGTCTCCCTTCCAGCCTCGTCAGTCTCCCGCCAAACACGGTCCCAATACCGTGACAGCAGCCGAAATGACTCAACGTGCCGCCCGTGCTGAGAATGGTGATGAACCAGTATCTGTCTCACCTCGCCAGAGTTCAAACAACAATGGCCTAAGTACCACTACGGTAGTGGGCGCCATTCTTGGTGTTGCTGCTGCTGGTGCGGCTCTCACATACGGCTTCGCAAGTCACGCAGCCAAGGAACGAGAACGCAAACCGAGACACGACTACGAAGCCCCTTCGCTTCCACGACGTTCGACATTCCCCGAGAAAGCTCCAACTGTTCACAAGTTGCACAGCGACGAACGTCGAATGGTCTACGGCGACCAACCCCCAAAGGCATCACAGTACCCCCCAAAGGCTCTGCCATACCGAGGCCACGGTGGCTTTGCCCCTCCAGATATGTATCCAGAAGGATACCCTTTCCAACAGCACATGCAAAATGATTATGCGCCCCGCAAGATGTCTCATCACGAATCTTACCCCCCGAGAAACCTTGGCTATATAGAAGACGACAGTAGTGAAGACTCTCCAGACGAACCACCGCCCCGCCGCCCTATACAGTATCTTACTGAGGCCCCTTACGATGAAGATAACCCATGGACCTCAGAATCCCGTGCCAGAAGTAGGAGCAGAACTCGCAGCGTAGCCAAAAGTACTGCGAGAAGTGTGGCTGCGAAGAGTGCTGCTCCGAGTGCCGCACCGAGCACAAGAACTATCACGAAGAGCACTGCGAGGAGTGTTGCTCATTCCAGGGCTCGCTCGAGAAGTCGGGCTCCTGATGAAGGGTATGAGATGACCCGAAGTCGACGCTCGTCCAGGCATCCCCCTCCAGAAGATGCTTATGAGTTTGTTGAAACACGCAGCCGCCACACTGCAAGAGCTGCGGATGATGGATTTGATACACGAAGCCGCCGTTCCTCGAGGCCTCCGCCTGAAGATGGTTTCGATACACGCAACCGCAGATCGTCGCGACCTCCCCAGGAAGATGGCTTTGAAACAAGAAGTCGTCGATCATCAAGGCCTCCTGTGACTGACAAGTCTCGGATCGTCCGGGCTCGTAGCGAAGCAGGAGTTGGCCGTAGCAAGTCTGTAATACTGGCCGACGACCGCCGAAGCCATGCGGGTTCCCGTCACGCCCCCCCGATACCCAAGTCATCACAATCAGTCGTCCGTGCTCCACGGGCATACGATGACGAGCGCACATACTTTCCTGCCCGGTCACGCCCATCTTCTCGAGCTCCTCGTCGGTCCTCACGCACCGAGGTTGAGGCTGATATCATGGAAGCGCCAGAGGTGCCAGAGGTACCTGACGCCCCCGAAATTCCATTGGATCCCGATGTATACGAAGCCCCTGATGTACCAGACATGATGCCCAGGAGTCGGGCCAGAAGCCGGTACAACGTGCCTCGGATGGCTACCGGACCCGACTATCAACATATAGGCTACCCAAGCAAGGCTCAGAGCTATGTGTCTGCCAAGAACGTAGGGCTGCCGATGAGTGGTATTGGTAGCAGCCATGCTGAATGGGACGACGACATGGTTAGTGTTGCTCCAAGCGACAGTATCAGCTGCGTTGGTATGAAACCAAGCAGACGAAGCCGCAAGATACGATAAACAAGATCTACGAAGATGATATGCATTTCAACAAGCGGCGATTAGATGATATGATTCACGAGTTGATGGACAGATAGAAAGCGATGCATGATCAAACCAGATGGGCTCAACGGAATGGGATGAACCTACTGATAGCATTTCGGTTACAATCCTTGCATGAAACTTGATGGGTTTTTGCGTTGAGTAGAGAGTGTTAAGTTTGATCTCATGCGATTGTTATTGTTATTTTTGGGTATTGCAGGAGGCGTTTTGTGTGCTGCTTGCTTTTGGTATTTAGCAGGGGTAATGGGTTTCGTTTCCCAATCCTTGGTGGACGGAGGTTTGCGATCATTCCTTTTTCCTTGAGTACTATGCATTGGAATATTGCTGTTTGGTTTATTCACGAGTTGTAGCTGTGATGAGACTGGACACGGGAGAGGGGCATAAAGAAAGACATATATATTCGCAGGAGAATGATTATTTGAAAGGCAACGCAAACAAACAATACAGAAGACACAGGCATGCACAAGACTCCTTTCAGCGGTCTACTGCGGTGTCATTGACTGTCCACAATCCTCTGTCCTTGTACTACTCTTTATGTGCTTCATTATCAGAATGCAGCCCTCCTCATGGACTAGGCAAACGGTGTCACATGGATTTGGTGTAATTACTACGTGCTGATTAGTTGATGAGAGCGTATACGAAGTGAAATTCTGGCCTATCTACTCCAGGCATTGGTCATTTATCAACCTCGTACTTGTATTGTAACCCCCGAATCCATTCATAGACTGGGGAAAAAGAAACATTGGTCAACTTAGGTGCGTCAAAGAGTCATTCGTCCCACTTTCAACTTCCTCGCTAGTCTCACATAATTCTCCAGGTTTTTGGTACCTACCTTAACTTAGCCCTGTAGGAAGACTCACACAGGCCTCCCCCTCCGGTTTTCGGACATTCTACCCCCCTTGATCCAACACAACGCCACCGATTCGTGACCAGTCCAAAAAAAGTTGTTTCACATACATCATATATGCATACATTAGCCATTCAGAGTATCTCAATTTGACATATACCAATCAACTGTTATTTATTTTGATCTTCCTTTTCTTTCCCTACTACTCTATCTCTTGAAAGAGAAGTGTTATCATGCCTGTCATTGATCTTGGCGAGTCAATTCCGCCTGACACAGCACATGTGAGTTAACATCAGAAATCTGAGTGCGTTTACTGTACAAAAGTTCGACGTACTGATTCAACTTCCCATACTCAGGCTGTCAGTGTCTCTCTGCCAACATGGAAGTCCAATGTTGGTTATGAAGAGGGCGAAGATTGGGTTGTTAACCGCATGACGACAGGTTACCCTCGGTGAGTTATATTCCTTCATTGCTAGCCATTAAACTCTGACTTACACCGAACTTCAAAATAGCTTCTTTGTTCATAGAGGCATCCAGGCTTTCGCTAAGGACATTATTGATCGTCATGGTAGCGCGGGCCAGCAAGCTATGCTATTCCCTACGCCGCGAGTGGCAAAGCGTTGTCTTGACTTTATTCTTCAGCGAGTATCCCCTGAGCTGGCGACTCAGATCCGCACTATTGACTTGACTCTTGACAAGTCAAAGCAGCTATCGCCTGACTTGAAGAAGCTTACCTCTACGATCTCAGCCGTGGTCTATCCCGCTGAGGTATTTCCCATCGCGAAGCAGTACTGGCAGCATACTGGAGAAGGCGCTTCTAGCAGGCGCGCTGAGTTCTGCCACGGCCTGTTCAAAGACGATCTTCTTATCCCTTTGACTCGTACACGCACACCCCCCGAGGCTGTACAGAGTCGGCCTTCTCGAGGTCCAAGGCGCTACACTCGTCCAGGTTCAATCGATGGCATCTCCTCTCCGGCGCCTACAACGGCCAAGGCTGCATCGCCGGAGACTCCTGTAGAGTCTATCGAGAGCTCGAGATTCCTCGAAGAACGTTTCGGTAGAAACCTTGACTTGTCTATGGTAGAGCGTGCTCAGTCTGCTATTCGTAGGCGTATCGCCGGTGCCATGGCCCACGAGGTGGATATGAACAACGGTCCGTTACCGGCCATGACATCCAACACTCGTGGTCTGCCTAATCTCGAGGAAACGGATGTCTACCTATATCCCGCGGGTATGAACGCCATCTTTAACGCCCACCGGGCGCTCCTTCATGCGAGAGAGCCGGCCAAGAGTATCAGCTTTGGTTTCCCATACGTTGATACACTCAAGATTTTGCAGAAGTTCGGCCCTGGCTGCCTCTTTTACGGACACGCCTCAGCACAAGACCTTGATGATTTGGAGGCCCGACTAAAGGCCGGCGAACGATTCCTTGGTCTTTTCTGCGAGTTCCCTGGAAACCCCCTTTTGACCTGTCCCGATCTGACTCGTATCCGCAAGCTTGCTGATGAGTACGATTTTGCAGTCGTGGTCGATGAAACAATAGGCACATTCTCCAATATCAACGTCCTTCCGGTCGCCGATATTGTCGTTAGCAGCCTGACAAAGATTTTCTCTGGCGACAGCAACGTTATGGGTGGCGGCCTTGTGCTCAACCCTGAAAGCAAGTACTACCGCATACTCAAGACAGCCATGGACGATATCTATGAGGACAATTACTGGCCCGAGGATGTCATCTTTATGGAGAGGAACAGTCGTGATTTCGAGTCTCGTGTAGTACGTATCAACGCAAATTCAGATGCCATCTGCAAAGTGCTACAAACGCACCCTCTCGTCAAGCGCATCTACTACCCCAAGTTCAACGATTCCAAGCCTCACTACGAAAAGGTACGCTTGCCAGATGGAGGATATGGTGGTTTACTTTCCGTTGTTTTCCAGAGAAAGGAGTATGCTCAGGCCTTCTTTGATGCACTGGATCTTGCAAAGGGACCCAGTCTGGGAACTAACTTTACGCTGGCCTCGCCTTATGTTCTCCTGGCACATTATCAGGAGTTAGAGTGGGCCGAGCAATTTGGCGTTGATCCTTATCTTATTCGTGTGAGTGTTGGGTTAGAGGAGACTACTGAGCTTGTAAGCACTTTCACAAAAGCACTGAAGGCGGCTGAAGCTGTTCAGTCATGAGCTAATCACAATGGAGAGAATAAAAGTGCTGTTTTCCTTGTATAAAATTTCCTGTCTATAAGTTAAAGTTCTATGTGGTTTCTTGTCATGCATGCATAGGTGTAGTCTGTTGTCGTAGATCTATGACGGCCATTTTAGTTAACCCTATGTATGTGTCAAGCAGAAGGATTAGAAGACACTTACATATGTCATAAATATTGTCAATACAAAATTCCGTAATGATTCCCATCGCTCAATAATATTATAGTCGTGCAGTGTCTGAGCAACATGAAGCTCACATTATGCAGCATTCCTGGTGCACATAGCCAGGTCCGTAATCTTCAATGCCACGTTCAATCTCGTTGGCACGCTCCTTTTCTTTGACTTCCTTGGCGAAGTATTTCTTCATATACTTTTGAAGCTCGTAGTCAAGATTCATAGCAGAGGCTTTCAGAACAACGTCGGCTCTGCACAGTGGGCAGTGCTTCTCCTTACGGCGTTGGATCTTGATGACACAGCGAATACAGAACACATGCTGACAGTCCAGACGGACTGGCATGTACGCTACCGAGAAGCAGACTGGACAAAGATAGTCGTTCAGCTGAGGGACCTTGGAAACGAGCTCTTGCGACATTTGTGCGCAAACATCCCTGGCGATAGTCCCAGCCAAGAGCTTGTCCGAGTGGACAACTGTGGGAAACTTTCTTGCGACACCCAGCGCTGTCCGCTTATCAAATTCTAGCGAGTATTAGTACCTGAGAAAGGAACAAACGGGGTGCCGGCGTTGCTCACTCTTAAGGATCTTGGCAACAGCTGTTCTGTTAAGCTCCTGGAACTGCATGTTCTTGAGAAGGGACGCGTTTAGATTTAGGAAGCGAGTAAACGCCGTCTTGCTCTCGGGAAGCTTGAAATCCTGGACGAGATTCTGCTTAGCCACTTGGTCCTGGAACCACTGTAACTGCCTGAGAGCCATTTGACTTGTGCGCTCTCCGTGATCTTGTTCGTGGGTAGCGAAGAACACTTCAGCGTCCAAGTACAGCTCGAATATTTGTCGCCATCGTGCTAGATCGGTTTTGGAGAACCGCTTCGGCTTCACCACTTGTTCAACCTCCTTCCCAAGCGCAACGATTTCCGAAGTCATTACTTTCTCCTCTTCTGTTTGCAGCGCGTCGAGGTGGTTCACATCGCTCTGGAGCATTTCGAAGAATTCCGCATCGAACACGAGTGGAACCTCGATGACCTCGTAAGTGCTTGCAATCGCATCGGTTACGGGCGAAGTCGACGAGGCTTCGGGGAGTGCTTGGATCTGCTCAGAGTCGGTTGTTAACTTCGCGGTAACATGGGCTGTCTTGTCTTCGTCGAGGACGATAGAAAGCTTGCTGTCGGCTTCATCGGCGAGCGCATCGAGGGCTTCGGTAGATGGTGTATGAGTGGTTGTCTCAACGGTGGTCTCGATAATGGGGTCGGCGGTTGTAGCCTTGTCTGTAAAATTCGGCTTCGGCGATTTGGTGGTATTTGCCCACTCGTTTTGTGGTAGGTTAATGGCAATCTTATTAAGAAAGTCGCGCGTGTTGGGTGCAAGCGAAGCATCAACGGGTACACCGTCTTGCAGGTGAACCTGAACCGTGAGTTTTGGACGGAGGTGGGAGTCAGTACCATCTGTGTAAGGTCAGTCTTGACACACAAGAAACCGTTGAAAATTAGGTACATACCGTTGAGCTTATACTTCAGGGCCACGGGAGACGTTGCATCGGGATTAAGAAGTTCGCGCAACGTCTCGGGATCAAGCCCGAGCTCATGCAGCTCGCGCGCAACTTTCTTGAGACATTTCTTGAGCTGACTGTAAGGAATAGCATGATCTACCCAATGAGCAGGAAAATCTGCCGAGTTTCAATTAGAGGCGAAGACGGATGAATGAATAAAGTATTGCTGGAAAAGGAAGTAATGATATTTTTAATGGAGGCACAGGCAAAAAGGGCGGCGGATCGTAAGTTAGACAAACCTTGAGCTCGCAGGGTTTCCTTAAAATCGTGACCAAACTTCATGGTTGTCAAGTCAAGTTGATGTAGTAGCACCAAACCTATGTCCGGACTTTCTTGTGTTGAGACTTGAGAGACGCACGCGACCACTTGCTGTATAAGGCAGTTGGTGGCAAAAGATTAAAGCACTACAGACGAAGCAAGCGATGCTGGGAGAAAGAGGAAAGTAAAGCTTGTAGAAGCAGAACCAGAACCAGAACCAGAACTGAAAGATTGCTTCGCAAGAAGAAAAAATGCAGAAGAGGATTGAGGAGTCAAGTACAGAAATGCGCCGCGTGAGTTGGCCATGAGGTGGTGCTTGTAACAACCTCGTGGGTGGAAAAGATCAATATCAACGAGGCAAGGGTATGTACCTTACTCGATTCAGACTCGCCCAGTACCGATTTCGGGCAACTCATGTCCTCTTTTCCCTCGTGATGTCTCTAGTCTTTAGTCTTTGGAGAAGACGGGAGCAGGGAGGGAAGAGAACAAACAGGAATGGGATTTGCTGGGCTGGATTCGTGGAGTCCCGGCAATCTCGTGCCGGCAACGGTAAAGGTGTCTATTAAACTGAACGAGGCCTTAGGTGCATGAATCAGATGGCCAACATGGTTCGGCCATTTTCGCTGACCGAGACTCATCAGGCCAGGCCGAGACCCAGACTTTTTTTTTTTTTTTCGTTTTTCGTTTTTCGCATTTCTGATGGGGGTTTACGCAGTGCATTGTCGAGATTGGTGATTGGCTAGATCACCATTGACGTTCCTTTGTGGCTAGAAATCGCCAGATGACTGCATTCAGCACAAGGTCTGGTGGAAACGCGTTCTGCGAACAGCCAAGATCGCAACATGCAAAAGATTGATATCTCTATCTGTCTTCCCCTTACGAACCTTGTCTGTGCCCTACGTATTAGCTTATCCAACGTCCGTGCAACTAGTCCATTCCTTTTAGCCCCGTGTGCAACATGCGCTTCGTTATTGGCGCAGATCTGAAAGTCCAAGTTTTCAATATCATTTTGATGGGAAATGGGCAAAAGCTATCCACGAAATTACACATGCTCATGGTATAGGCACAATAATGTACTGTTTTGGGCATGTAGTACTATTGGTACCTGATTTGCACCAGTGTTAACCTCGTTCGTTACCTAAACATCCACTTCATAATAGCGCAAGAACTTCATATGCATTAAAGGAAAACGCTGCTGTTAGTCACGAAATCTCAACCAATACCGACACATAGCATTAGACAAAAGAAAGGGGCATTCCGCTGTTGGCCAAGATATATGTGTCCCGCCAAGTTAAAACAATATGGATATTTGGCGATGGCTCAGGGCCATATTCCAGGTATGACTCTTTCTGAATCATCCGGCGTGCAGGGCTCTCAAGAATGGCTAACAAATATCAGCAAATGAGCTTACATGTTTCTGTTCATATTCTGGAAGAAAAAAAGGTGTAAGCCACTAAATCTAAATAGCGGAGACAGATCCTGTGGGGGAATAAAGCAGGTCGGCTCTCATATGAGAACACATAAATTAGGTAGTCTTGGTTGACTGCCCCGCGATGCCCCTCCTTCGTCATACAGCAAAGTGACAACAGTAATTTTTTTTAATTCTTTTTTGCTTCAACCTTAAACCTTATCAAGCCTAGGCTTTCCAATTCTCTCAACATTATCAACAAAATCGACCCCTTCTAGGCAGGTCAAAACTTAATAGGTCAGTAGAATAGAAGTCGCCCACGGCAACTGAACTCTAAGCAAGATGAACACGTATATGACTCACACAGACGTACGCACAACAGCTGGTTTTTCCTCGTGACAACAATATAAATAAAAAACAGCACCAAATCCAGATATCCCTGACTAAAACAACAACTCCAGCGAATTTCTATATGGCCCTGTGCCACGCATCGAAGTACTCATGGGTGCCCAACAGTCTTCTGAAAGCTCCAATACTACTGGTCCTACTCCTGTTGCAAAGACTTGTTACTATGAACTGTTAGATGTTGAGCGTTCTGCTACAGATGACGAGTAATTCCCCTTCTTCTTTCAACTCCATGGTCATCGAAATCTGGCCCCTGCTAATCCTTCCTTTGCCAGGATCAAGCGAGCCTACCGTCGGAAAGCTCTCGAGCTGCATCCTGATCGCAACATCGACGATGTCGAGACAGCCACACGCCGCTTTGCCGAAGTCCAGACCGCTTATGAAATCCTCTCAGATCCTCAAGAGAGAGCTTGGTATGACTCGCACCGAGATGCCATCTTGAGTGGGAGGGACGGCGCCGACGGTGATGGGCAGCCTACTACTTTCCGCAATGTGCGACTTACATCAGCTGAGGAAATTATGAGTTTAATTCGCAAATTCAACGCCGCCGTCCCCTTTGACGACGAACCAACGGGTTTTTACGGAATTTGCAGGGAGACTTTCGAGCATTTGGCCATGGAAGAAGAAGTTGCTGCAGATAACGACGATCTCGATGTGCAAGAATACCCAACCTTTGGTTCTTCCGATGATGACTATGAGGACGTTGTGAAACCCTTCTATACTGCATGGGCTGGCTTCTCGACTGTCAAATCATTCGCATGGAAGGACAAATATCGACTTTCCGATGCCCCGGACCGCCGTGTCCGCCGTTTGATGGAGAAAGAGAACAGAAAGCTGCGCGACGACGCGATACGCGAGTTCAACGACGCTGTTAACTTCCTTATAGGATTTGTGCGTAAGCGCGACCCTAGATATCTGCCCAATTCTCAGTCGCACGAGGAGCGTCAGGCTTCGCTTCGTAACGCCGCTGCTGCCCAGGCCGCTCGGTCGCGTGCTGCAAACCAGGAGCGTATGGCTACATTTGAGGTTCCAGAGTGGGCCCAGGCTCGATCCGACGACAATGGAGCTGAAGGAGGGTTCACAGAGTCTGAAGAAGAATCTGAAGTCGAGATTCTAGAGTGTGTCGTGTGCAACAAGACGTTCAAGAGCGAGAAGCAGCTAGAAGCGCACGAGAAGAGCAAAAAGCACATCAAGGCAGTTCAGCAGTTACGGTGGCAAATGAAGCGTGAAGGTGCTGACTTACAACTTGACGAGGTACCACTACCAACCCATGAAGGTGGAGATAAAGGCAAGGCCCAGGATGATGTTGCTCAGGAGGAAAACGCCGACGGCCAGGGCTCAACGAATCTGGCGCAATCTATAACTATTTCGCCTTCTCCCGGAGACGTATCTCCTAAGGCGGCGCCATCAGACCCAGCAGACGCATCAGACGATACCGATTATGCACCTAGAGACGTTGTTGAGGAGCGTATAAGTTCTGCTAGCAAGGATAATATCGATGAAGACACTGTATTATCAGCGTCTGTCAATGCTCTATGTGTCGACGAGCCTGCTAAGGGGAAGAAGATCGGAAAGGCCAAGGCAAAACGGGCGAAGAAGGCTGCAGCTGCACAAACGCATCAAGAAGAGTCTGTATGTTAATAACCATTCCAACTTTCTGACTGGAAACTAATTACAGGCCACAGCCACAATGTGTAGTGTGTGGTGAATCATTCCCGTCCAGAACCAGGCTGTTTGCTCATATCCGCGACGAAGGACATGCTGCATTGAAACCAATAACTGGTGATGGTAAGAAGAAAAAACGATAAACGACCTGGCATGTTTGTGGTATTCGTGCATGTCACAGGAATCAATGACCTCACAACAGGGGGTACGACAGCCGCCCCGTGTGAAACGCGTCGCGCGACGCGATTCAAGTCGACAGTTTCGCAGTTGGAGTGTCACAAAAGAGTTCATACGAACCAAATTCATATCTATCCCAAAGGAACTCCCAGTCCTGCCAACCAATAGGCGGTGCTGAAAGAAATACAACCAAAAAACGCCGGGTCAGGTAAACAATTTAGACCTCTTGAGTGGTATCCGTGTCATCATCACTCAACGTTTCAACTTCATCAATGGCACTCTCCCGGCCCTCATTCGATCCTCCCAGGACGGCGTTTCTCTCTGCTATATGGATAATTGACTTGCCTTGCACGTGCTTCACGCGTCGCTTCCAGTCTTGCCAGTCATCTTCACTTCGGATCAAAAAGCCTATAAGCATGCTCGGATCCATCTCGCGGACATGAATGCGGCGCAATCGCGAGGTATGGCACGAAGCAATCTCTTCACTGGTGTATTCAGTGGGGTCCTCGTGGTAAGGAAGGGCAGGTCTTGTATGGTGAGGATCAAGGTAGAACAAGAAGGAACCTTGCGCGCCGATAAAGTAGTGTGATGAGGATGGCCGACCGCTATGATCGTTAGTATAGATAGACTGCGTATGGGGCAGGCACTCACCCAGCAATTCCTACAGACTGTGACATCTGGAGAGCTGCAATGAGAGCTTCCCAATATACCGGTGTAATTTTATCTATCCCCAATCGGGTTCCTACCAGAACAAGTGTGGGGTGGAAGGTTTCGCCTGATGGCTTTGCAATCTTCATAAACTCGTCTTCATATACATCGGGGCCATCGCCGGTGGAATATACTCTGATCGTGGGCTCGTGTGAATTCGCTAATGCTCTAGGCAGTCATGTGTTAGTAAAGATATGAGAAGTGGTGGTATATGAACATGTGACTTACTGAATGCAGCGAGCTGTTGCTGATGGACCGAACCACTCACCTGGGTACTTGCCGCAGGCACTGGCACCATGTCGAACAAAGCTGTGTATGGAGTAAGGGGACTTGGGGTCGTCGGCAAAGTCTCTGAGTATGCGACATTCTTCCTCAAGTGACTGCCCTTGACGCCAATCTTTTTCGATGTTAGACGTGTGATTGAAGCTATCGTGCTGAGGGGACGCATATACTGACCTCTACCTAGACGAACCAATGCTATGGCATTTGCAAGCAAGCTTTGGCCAGACCGGATCATGCAACCCCATCCAGTGTCTGATGAAAATGGACTCTGATCACCCAGTTGACTCTTGAGTCTCATAGATAAAGACAGTGAAGAAGTAGCCTGTGGATTGGCAGATCGGGGGATAGGCTCAAACTCTGATCTGTATGTCATCCATATTCTCGACTCGAAGTCGTTTATAAATCCCGATGGCCATCCCCCATCATTTGCCGGATCATTATATGCTAGCGATGATGAGACACTACTCGATATTGATTCTGGTGAGGTCTCGGGTGCGCTTGCTGGTTCGTTCGGCGGCTGAGCTGTATCGAGGGTCTCTGCATCCGTCTTTGGTACTGGTGGCGGCGTTTGAATGTTGTGTTCATCAGAGTTGGTGTTCTTCTTATCACAGAGCCTATATGAACGTCCTAGGCACCATACTGGGACGTCGCGGGCGACATCGTTGGCGGGTTCAGGGTCCCAAAGCATCTGTACGATTCGCCTGTAACGCCCGAGGTCAACATTCGCCATGGCGTTCTCCATGTTGATAATATGCAGTAACAAGCTCTCGTCTATTAGGCTTGAAATAGGATTCTTAGGTGATGTATATTGACATGAGATCAGGCAATAAGAAGAAGGTTTACCTCGACAACAAAGCAACACGAGGCTTCTGACAGAAAGGCAGCAGGCAGGGAATGGGCTGGCTATGTCAGCTGGGGCCGGTGGGCGGCGGGGGACCAGTAGCTTGTGACTCCCACCTACCGGTCGTGGAGGGGCAGAGGAGCACGCCTGGCTCGGTTGTGTGGATCATTCACGCACGCGCGGTATGGGTATAGAGCACGAGCCACTCATGATGCGGTTCGACAACATAATGGGAGTGAGAGAAGCGCTTAAATTTAAGTATATATGATCACTTAGTAGTCGAAATTCTTCGATTTCTGCTGTTTGCTCACCTCAAGATGCAGTTACGCGTTCGTGGGCGCGTTTTTTTCTTCTGCATTTAACATTTTACTAAGAAAACGCTGAATGGATGTTACCTATCAACAAGCAAAGAAATAAGGATGATAATAATAATAAGTTTCAGAGTGAAAGAACACATTGTTTGTTACATTGATCGCCACAACTACTAGTTTATTTTTGAATTAAACAATAATTGATAAAAACTATTGCATAGCTGAAGAGAGTAAAGTAATGGATAGATATATATTGTTCGCAAAGTGAAGCACAGAAAAATAGATATCGTGTACTACCGTAATAGACATATCTAGCTACCCTATAATCCATATCCAAAAAAATGGTTACGGTGATTTGTGGTACATACCACCACAGCTGCCTGTTAATCCCTGCTTACACAAACGCAAAACCCACTAAACAGCTTCGCCCCTGTACCCCGAAAGCTTCAATGACTCTTATCGATATAATCCGGAACTCCACCACAACTATCCCGAGCCAATCGATAGTCCTGCGGCAATACAAGGCCTCGTGGAGTGACTCGTTTTCTTTGCCATCGATAAAGATTTCTAGCACCTTCACATCAAACATCACACATCACAGAGCGGCCAGTCTATATCAATAGTCCCATCGCCTGACAACCACTATGAGTGCTGCCATCACATAATTCATTTAATGGCAAGACACAAGAAGGGAGCTCCTGCCCCCCGTGGCGGGACGAAGGCTAGGGGCGGACGAGGAGGCCGTGGTGGTAGAGGAGGCTTCCGTGGACGTGGCGACCATGCATTTACACCACCTCGGATCAATTTTACCAGGGATGAAACCGGTAAGGGACAATACAGCATAGCAGAGAACCTCCTGCGCTGCATGTGCTGAACACCGAGCTGACATACCGCAGTTGGTTTCACTCTTGCTGATGAAGCCCGTCAGACGTCGCAGCACGACCACTCTGCATGGGGCTCTTCCAGTTTGCGCTCGCGACCAGTTGCCTTTGTCAGCGCTGGACCTAGCGAACCATTAAAGTTGTTGGAAGCAATAATCGATACAGTAGAGGATTCGAGGACAACCAGAAAAGAAGATGGAGAAGACGCCGAGGAGAATACAGAAGAAGAAGAGGAGGACGAAGAGGACGAAGAGGACGAAGAGGATGAAGAGGGAGAGGAAGTTGGAAACGACCAACTTGACGAGCAAGAACCCGAAGGCCAGTCCGGAGAGGATGATTTTATTGGGCCGGACGAGCTTGAGAAAGCTATCCAAGCCGGAACGGTCGCTGCGAAGGATGTCCAGAGCGAGCCATCTTTCTTCTTCGACCTTAAAGGGGATCAATCGATGGAAAACCGGAACCGAGCCCCAGTCAAGATTCCCGAGCGACCCTCGTCCAGAAGCAGCGGCTCAAGCGAAGAAGTAATTCTATTCAAAGGTCGGGGTGGTCAAAAAAGAAACGAAACAGCGTCAGGAATCGACATGGTACAGATGCAGACGGAAATCCGAGTTGTCGAGCAAGCCATTATCACGAAACCTACCCACTCAGCACCCTCACCGGCCCCTGAGCTCCCGACAGAGCCAGTACGCAGCAAAAAGCTTTCCAAAAAAGAGAAGAAGCAGAAACACCGTGAAAAGCGCAATGCGAAATCCCGATTCGAGGACGAAGAGGATGCCATCCTTGCCGATTATATTGCCAACCTGCGTGATAACACCGACGTGGATGATTACTTTAAACAGCTACTCGAAGGAGGAGCCGAGTCTGATGACAGTGATGCATCTGAACTTTCCGCCTCCAACGTTAAACAGGACCATACTCCTGGAGATGTCGATGATCCAGAATGTGACGAGTCGGACGAAGACTCTGAGGATGATGCAGAAGTTACGCACGAAGATGAACTCCCGAGCGAGATGGATGACGAGACACTGGCAAGATTGATTGCTGCCCATCAATTTAGCCAAGATCTGGGAATGGAGGATGTGAATTTTGGGGATTCCAGTGATTCGGACTTGGCGAGCGACGAACCCACCAAAAAGACGAAACAGCGACAAATGCTTGAGGATCAATTCGACGTGATGGACTGGGATCGACCCAGCCTATATTCGCGTAAAGGCAAAGGAGCAAGAAACCAAATTAACTTCAACTTGTCCGATTCCGAGCTGGAGGCAACCTTTCAAGCAAGCTGGAAAAATGATCGACTCAAGAAGTCAAACCGCAAGAGGCAACGCGAGGAGATGCGAGCACTTGGCATGTTAGGCAAGAATGTCAACCCCGATGACCTCCGCGTCAAGTACCCAGACGGCATGAATATGGAGCAGGTTGCAGACGAGATGCGAACCTTCATGCAAAGTGCCGACGAGCAGTACGTATATTGGCACTCACCTCTGATATTAATAACTGACCTGTCTTTAGACTCATTTTACCCCCTATGGACAATCATGCCCGAAAGATGATACACGAGTTGGCAAATAAATTCAAGATCAAGTCCAAATCGATAGGAAAAGGCGATCAACGGAGACCCACACTTTATCGAACACTTCGCACGCCCCCGTACGTCAAATTAACATTTGATCAAGCATTCAGTCGGGTGAATCGCAAGTACTTACCTCGTCTGGACAAAAAGGGCAAGAAGGGTAAACGTCTTCCGCCCGTCCGTGGTGGCACTTCGGTTGCAGCAGCGACATATCAAGATGGTGAGGTTGTCGGCGCATCGGCACCGGAACTTGGCATCGACAACCGTGGAAGAGCCATGTTGGAAAAGATGGGTTGGAGCATGGGCACCGCGCTGGGGTCAACTAACAACAAAGGTATCATGCAACCGGTCACACATACGATGAAGCGAACGAAGGCTGGGCTGGGTTAGATGTATATGTTCATAACGCGGAGAATAAATCAAGATTAATAGGAATTGCAGGTATGCACCGTAATATATTGAATTCAAGTCGCATAAAACACATGCATCAATCAACAGATGGGACACAAAGCTCATGTGCACGAATTCATTTGATCGAGACCCTATTCTCGATGTTTATTGTACAACCGCGAACCCCGTTGCCCGTGTGTGAAGACATTGCCCCCAGGAAAAAAACAAAACCATCCGTAACGCATTATGAGGCCCCGAAAACAGGGCTGGATCCCCGTGAAACCTCAGATTCATGACACCCTGATGCCACGCGTGAAAAACCAAATGCCCAAAACAAATCAAGCCATCAATGCACTTATTTCGTCGAGGAAGAGTACTTGGTCACAGCCTTGGTACCCTCAGAGACAGCGTGCTTGGCAAGCTCACCAGGGAGGATAAGACGAACAGAGGTCTGGATCTCTCGGGAAGAGATGGTGGACTTCTTGTTGTAGGCGGCAAGCTTGGAAGCCTCACCGGCGACGCGCTCGAAGATATCTTAAGGGAAAGTCAGACAAAGAAGACAAAGCGACGCAGTTGAGAAACATACCGTTGACGAAAGAGTTCAGGATGGACATGGCGCGGTTGGAGATACCAGTGTCAGGGTGGACCTGCTTGAGGACTGGAGATGCAAGTTAGCTTAACGCGTCTGAAGGAAAACGCGAAGCGCGATTGAATCCGAACTCACCCTTGTAGATGTAGGAGGAGTAGGTCTCCTTGCGGGTCTTAGAGCGCTTCTTCTTGTCGCCAGAAGCGGCAGTCTTCTTGCCAGCATCCTTCTTCTCAGGAGCCTTGGAGGCAGTAGCGGGAGCCTTGGAGGCGGGCTTCTTGTCGGCAGCCTTGGGAGCCATTTCGAAAGATTTGAGGGTTGAGTTGGAAGAAAAGTTGAGGGTTTGTTGATTCGGTTGAATGAGAGCTCGTGCCTGAGTATGTTGCTGTAAGACGAGGAGATGCTGTTGTGAGATGGAAGTTGATGGCGAAACAAGATGATCGGGGGGTGGGTTGGGTTTTTGTAGCTGGGCGCGTGTCGGTGTTAGCGGGTTACTGATTGCCTAGGGGGCGTGTGCACGCGTGCTTGCTGCTGTTAGCGGCTGGTGGAGGTGATCTTGGTGCTGCTGGGGAGGGACCTGACAGCCCCTCTTTTCGGTTGCTGCTGGTGAAATAAAAAATGGGTGACGGTCCTTTTTTTCTATTGGCTGTGGCCAGGTAGCTTTGAACTCAGGATCCTCACCAACCTTTTTCGTCATCTCTGATGCGACCGTCGTTTGTCGCGTCTTTGGCCTTTGCGGCAGGACCAGTTTGCTATCACGACTTCAACCATCATCGCCATTCCACCAGCTGTCGCGTCTCAACCTGGGTCAATGTTAACGTATGATTTCAATTTTTCCCTTCTACATATCACTCACCCAACATATACGGATATTTACATGATAGATAGAACATGCTCCTGGATTCTATGAGGCATCCCATCTTATAGATGTGCTTCAGCATCCACAACCGTGACTTGAGTGCATCTTGACATAACAGCCCTTGAACTCGAGATGAATGCAAAATTTATAGTCTAGACTGCATGTGTCGACCGTTCTGTCTCGTATTTGACATATGTCCCTTCCTTGCGCATCCACGCGTATCTGATCCATCAACGCGTCCGTCCTTTCCTGGAGATCTCGGGCCACGGCCGTCCCGCCGTGGCCATGATGCACAACCACTCGGCGTTGGTTGTCGTGAATCCTGGAGATCCGGTCCCGTTGCTTCTCTCCACATTCTTTCATTCATGTTCCGCTGTAGGAGCTCCGAGACCGAGGCTTGTAGGGCTGCTGGCTCTGTGGCGGCCGGCTCTTAAGACGGATCTCGACAAGATCTGATATCAAAAAAGCCGGGGAATCGATTTGTGGACCATCTGCACATGCTTTACACGTCACGGCACCTTAATCCGGGGTTCATGAAGTCAAATTGAGGCTTAAATACATCTATAAAAAAATATTCAAACTGGGGGGGGATTTGAAGTTTTATACACCTCCAAGGGGTGTATGGGTTGGATTCAATTCAATTAAAGAAAAAATAAGACACAAAATATGCCTCATATATGTCCAATGTGAATCAAGCCTTCTTAAAACCACGAGTTTTTCAGATCAGAATAGAGTAAGGAACAAGGTCAAACCAAAAAGACTTTCCTAGATTCCAAGACAAATTTCGAACAAATCAAGCGGAGGTATCAACCTTCCCCTAAAACAGACCACGCAAAGGAGCCGACCAAGCAACAACTGAGCAACCGACCCGAACCACATCAAACGAGATGAGCTGGACCTGGTCAAAGTTCACAAACCTGGGAGGTCAAAAGTACGTGACAAAAGTACTGATAGTGAGTGACAAAACTGTCCTCCAATCATTAAATCGATCCGATGTGATCTGGGCCGCCGAGAAAATAAAGAGGAAGGGAAAATGAAAAACAGGCAAAAATTCTCTCTGTGCGGGCAGGGCACAAGGAGATGATCAGAACAGAGTGTGAGTGATCTTGGAGACGAGAGCGGAGGCATCGCGTCGTGGCAGAGAGTCGGTTTTATTATTTCGCCGGGGCCACCTGCAGCCGAAGCGACCAGTAGTGATGCGAGCGCGCCAGGGGTGTCGATTTATTTTTTTAATGCGCACCCAAGCTGCCCCAATTTCTCCAAAACCGGCTAGCGCATAATCGCGTTGCTAGCTGCGAGTGATCTTGGATCAGAGCTCTGACGCGCGAAAAGTACTTAACCTCTACGTCCCCCGCCAGCGTTATCTCTTCCACTTCTCATCCACCAATTGTCATCACAACCAAGCTCTTCGACTCTCACATTTCTCAAAGTCTTTCAGACTCAAACGACACTTTTTCCCCTTCCACAAACCCCCCAAACAACACATCTTTCAAAATGACTGGTGGCGGCAAGTCTGGCGGCAAGGCCTCTGGTTCCAAGAACGCGCAATCGTAAGTATTTTGCCCCCCCAACCTAGTCGCGTCTTTGGATCGCGTCGGTTCATCACCTTCGAATCTGAAGCTCACATCACTCTTCAGGCGTTCTTCCAAGGCTGGTCTGGCTTTCCCTGTTGGTCGTGTCCACCGTCTTCTCCGAAAGGGCAACTACGCTCAGCGTGTCGGTGCTGGTGCTCCCGTCTACCTCGCTGCCGTTCTCGAGTACCTCGCTGCCGAAATCCTCGAGTTGGCTGGTAACGCTGCCCGCGACAACAAGAAGACCCGTATCATCCCTCGTCATCTTCAGCTTGCCATCCGAAACGATGAGGAGTTGAACAAGCTCTTGGGCCATGTCACCATTGCCCAGGGTGGTGTCCTCCCCAACATCCACCAGAGTACGTTGTCCACTGTGTTGCCCAACATCTTCCCTTTACTAACTTCTCTTTCAGACCTTCTGCCTAAGAAGACGGGCAAGACTGGTAAGAACGCTAGCCAGGAGCTGTAAATGGGTCATTCGGTTATGTTTTTACATGCGCAAGCTGGTTGTTTGGGATGTCATGACACAGGGGTCACGGTTTAAGGGTTCACGGTTGCTTTTCATCAGTTTATTCGCGCGTTAGGGTTGTACAATAATCCCCCACGGCTATGGTCATGAAATAAGAATACTTCAAAGATCACTTCGCTTGCTTTCTATCATCTTGAGACATGTTGCCATCGCTTCATGAAGCGATTTGATTTACCATGTAGACATAAATCCAATAGTAATATGTACCGTCGAATTGCTACTCGGTAACAGGCCTAGAGGTTTTCAGCATCGACATTCGCATCCTTCATCCATTCACTGCGTGAGAGCCTGCCGGTTCCTGAGCAATAGGAAGAGAATGTCTGAAATTTTCCGACAGGTCTAGCATGCTTGACCTGCTGGAATGCCAGCTTAAATGTGCACTGTCCCTGATGATACGTTATCGCTCTTGAGACCAAATTTGTTTGATTCATGCTACAGTCGTTTCTTTGCCCCCGTTCGCGGCTTCTATGTACATATAACCCCCATATAGCCCAAATAATCTAGTCGAGTTTTAATGTCGGTTGACGGGGTGTGGGGGAGCTGTTTGAATCATCAGTTTCCAGGCTATTCTCCGCTGGGGAAGTTAGAGACTCACGGTCGAGAACAGGCGATGGAAGGTTTCGCTCGAACTTGGAACCTGCGAAAAGGTTATTAGCAGTTTACAAAGGGCAATGGACACAATCTGGAGAAACGTACCTCCAGGAGCTGTCGGAGGGGTGTAAGGGTCAGGGTGCTTCCAGCTCTCTAGCAGCTTCTCTGTTTCGCCTAATAGAGCCTGTAGACCATAACAGTCAGCGCCTAATTCATCTTCGAATCGCTAGTTCTTGACTGACTCTTTGATGCCGAGGATCGGTGACATTTCGGTTGGCCTCGAAGAGTGAGCGAATATACAGAGCCTGGCCACGCCACAGGTGTCGGTGGACAGCCCAATCCAACGCCAGCTTCAGCGAGCGGCGGTAGAGAGACCTGAATGTTATGGTGATTAGCGCACGTAGCTTGATAAGTCGGCAATCGTTGGTCCAGCCATTCGAGAGATGAAGGTTACTGACAAGGCAGCTCGTCGCGTCGACATGATTAATGAGGTAGTGAGAGGACGCGTGACCGGGCCCAGTCGAGAAAGGCTCCTCGCTATCGGGCAATTGGTCGGGTTTCGCGGGGGTATATGCCGTCTGGCCTTCGTTCGAGGGTTTCGTTGTTACGCTGATCGCTTTGATTGAGGTCAAGGTATACCTGGTGAAGAATGTCGACAATGACGGCGAAGATTTGGTGCCTTGATGCCTTGGTCCGAAGAACAACCGGTGTGGCTTGGCCTACCCTATACTTGCAATCGTGGCTAGACAATATCTATCTCACGGGAACCTTTGAGGTAGTTGGGTAGTATAGGCTAAGCATGGAATCCTAAATCTTCCGGTATGGTTATAAACATAACGGTTCACAACGATAAAAATGACTTAATCTCACACCAGTTTACATGAGCTTGGGCCGGCAAGCCCGTGCATCTTAATCAATCAGCCTAAGTGGAAAGACCTTATAGGTTTGAACAGACTTCACTACTACGACTTAATCACGCCAAGGGTTGATAATCAAAACACTAAGCTGTTCGAACATGATTTCCAGACATGGATGACCGCTAGTTAAAGTGCTTTGACAACAGGTGAATTAGTTTTATACAGCTTCTTACTGGTCGACTATGTCTGCTCCGCAATTTGTATTCCAGCCAACCCCAATTGTGCAAGGACAAATTAAGTTAAGAGAATGGAACACCATCAGAGACCACATTAACAGTGCTATGATGACCGCCTCCAGCCGGGCTCTACAGAGTGTTGATATGGAGATTGAAGTTTTGGATTTCAGGGATGAGGCTCGACAAAAGAGGTTTACTTAGCAATTGCGAGATTCAACACGCCAGCTCAATTTTCTCATGTTTTTCTGTGGTCGAGGTATACTCCTGGTGCAATTCGCCGTCTATTGATCTACTACGAATAACTAGACTTTACAAACAATTTCAAAACGGGTGCTTCACCCTGGGCGCATGCTATTCTCCAAAAAGCTCCTTGTCATCAAACGTCTCCAGATGCTTTCGGATAATTACACTTCGATCGCAGCCATGTTATTACGCTCCTGTAAAAAGTTCGTGGACGCATACCAACCGGAGAGCATATTCATGGTAAAGGCATGATGTATTATCTCTCAGAAAGGATTGTCTCAATGCGGACGACGTGTAGTTGATTTGTTTTCACTTATTATCTCCCAGAGGACCAGAGCGGTGACAAGCTTCATGGAAGCACTGAGATTGAAATATTCGCAGGATATTTCGGAATAATGTCAGAGTAACTAGGCCTGGCCTTTGTACAGTCGGATACGCATGTTGAGCCCTTTTCTTGAGCATCTTCCACGAAGAGGTATCTCACACAGACTCCTTGGTCCCTTCATCCCTGAAACTGTGCATAAACGTGTGGCCCTAGTGCAGAGTACAGTGTCAATTTATGTGTGCGATAGGCGGCTGTATCAGCGCGCTGCTGTGGGAGAACCCCTGTTATTCCCGCGAGACAGATCTTGTTAGTGTCGCCGACGCGACAGACCATGCGCAACGCGTTCCAAGTGCCATAGGCGCGTGTGATCTCTAGACGCGACGGATACATTGGAGTGGACAAGATGTGTGGGGTACTTACCCTTTTGGCTTTATATATAAGGATTATAATATAAATATAATCTTTATATTTATAAATAGATATATAAAATATAATTTATTTTTCCTTATTATTATTATAATTATTATCTCTAAGTTAGTTAAAATATTTTATAAAAAAATAAAATTATAATTTAGAGTCC